>CAXIWF010001165.1:0-77547 GCA_964036045.1 Eutreptiella sp. 'Long Island Sound 2002' | reverse complement strand
CCCGCTTAGTTAGCAATTATGACAATTTCTGTCACTTGATCGGTGGTAATGTTGCAGCTTTATTGGCAACAGCCCGTTTAGTTAGTGGGCTGCTGCTGGCATGCCCTGTGGTGGCATTTCGCGACTTGGCTGGTGAAGCGCTTGGGCTACCATCGTTACTTCCGCGGGTCTGATGGAAAGTTGACTCTGGGGCTAGTGAGTAACCGCGCAGCATTTCTAGCTCCAAGGTACCCATTTTCTTCGTCATTTTCGACTCTTCTTGCCTTCTAACTTGAATGACTCCTTTCGTATTCCCCATGATCTAGGTTAAGTGGACAATGACGACACCGAAAATAGGACAATGTTAAAGAAGGAATTTCTTATTCACAAGAACATTTAGTATCAGTACAACCCAAACGTACCCGCCGTTCTTCTGATACGCACTGCTCCAAGGTTTGTACGAGCTTAGCCTTTTGTTCTTTTGCCTCCTGTAAGTGTTCACACAGTGGATCGTACCTACCGCAGAGCGAAAGCGAGGTGCGACAATAAGACATACAGCAAGGCTACTCGTCAGGGAAATATGAGATGCGGTGAGAGTATTGTTACCTCAAGCAGGTAAGAATAAAACCAATATCGAGTACGCGACTTACTTTGCCCGCAAGGTTGCTATCTGTGCTTCTAATTCACTCAAAGCCTTCTTATCTGCCGCAAGTTGTTCATTGCACTTTTTCTTCTTGGCCATAGAGCGCTTCGCCGTCTTATCTAATTCCATAAATTGCAGACGGGCATGAGCTGCAGGATCTCTCACTGTTGTCTCAGCTGTCAGTTCCATAAGCGACTTACGTGGCTTCCCTTTGTCGATACTCAACTTCATTGACATCTTGCACTAACCGATCTAAATATAATAAAAGATATTCTTTCGAAGTGCCAAATAATTCTGGTCGCAATCAGCATCAACTCAGCAATGACTCTCAATAGAATGCAGCGCAAGTATAATACACAACTCAGCTACAGCTTCCAGAAGTTACGATAGCAGCTGTATCGCAACGACGAGTAAATTACTCGTATAAATTTTATCCCTCAGTATAAACTGCTCACGGTTCTGGGGTTTGTCGTCACGCACAGTAAAAACGAAACTGCTGTGTTGTTCTGCAGTTGGGTAAATTACTGGAGTCTCGGACTCCTTTTTTGATCCGCGTGATCCCAGCAGCAGGCATCCCAGGATCACTGCTGCTGCTGGGATCCCAGCAGGGAATCGTAATTTACTCGTTCAGTTTTGGAATCTCCTCGTAAATTTCCTCGTAGTGTGAATATAATTTATCGAATCAGTCCCCGAAGATGTTACTGTCGATTATTGCTGTGTCAGTATTTTTGTTGTCGCAATCAGGTGCGCATGCAGCGTACTGCAGTGGCAGCCCTGATGAAGGTGAGAGATCCTGACTATAAATCGAACCAATCATTTCCCTTTTTCACAAGAGAAAATTAACTAAATTATTGGATGCACTCAAATTACGATACTTGATCAGGTGAGAGAACCAACCCCCTGCCTATCTACGATGGCGATGTTACATTCGTCAAGGAAGGCTACAACGCTGCTCTGTACGAGGCGGGCCCGCCAAATGCCAAATTCCCAATCGTGCACGTGTACGGCGACCCATACGGTGAGATGGCACTGTATTAAATTATATCATATTTGTCGTGATTTTTATTTGTCCTAATTATTTGGTTTTCAAGTCCTAAGCTTGTTATCTTAAATCCCTATCTTCTTTCATTTTCTCTGGCAGAGGTGGGTTATGCACAGGGTCTGATGCAGAAGGAATTTCTAATCGAATTTGTGGCCAAAACCTACGAATACTTCGTTGGATTAGCTCTCGATGAGCTTCCCGGCGTCGTTCCCAAGATTATACAGGAGAAGATAATCGTTGGCGGCTTGAATGCTGCGCTAGACTGGGCTGCAGAGGTCACTGCTCCGTACACCCCGCAAGAGTTCTTCGACGAGCTGCATGGCCTTGCTGATGCCAGTGGCGTCGATTACCAGACTCTGCTGCGCTTGAACATGTTTCCCGAGCTGACTAAGGCGAGCTGCAGCTTTTACGGTGCATGGGGAGCTGCCACCTCTGACGCTGAGCTGGGCGGCACTGGCCACGTGTACCAGCTGCGCGCACTCGACTACGATACTGGTCAGTCCATTCAATGATGTTTGAATAGATCTACTGTTGTGGTTCTATCGTAATTGCTTGATAAGGATATGTGTTGATGATAGGCTTTTACTGTCTTAACCTTTGTTTTATCGCTGTATTGTCTATGATTATGCTGCTGCTGCTTTAAACATTGCAGTGGGCCCATTCAAGGATTACGTGCAGGTGACGGTGTACCATCCCACGGACGGGTTCGCATTCGCCAACATCGGCTGGCCCGGCTCCATCGGAGTGCTGTCTGGTTTTTCCATCAACCAGATGGGCATCAGTGAGATCGGTGCCTACTTTGCTGATGATTCCTTTGGCCAGGGCACAGATAACACCCCTCCTGAGAAAGTCAAGGGAGAGCCGTAAGTCACATTATGTACTTTTTTGCAATATTATTTTGAATTTTTCGAATATTCCTTGCCTGATCACCTCCAATTTTACTGTGGATTTGATAATCTCTGTTTTGTTTGATGTGTACGTGCTGTGCAGGTGGATGTTCATTCTGCGCGACGTGCTGAAGTATGAGGACTCTCTGGACAACGCCGTGCAGCGCATCGAAAATGCCAACCGCACGTGCAACCTCATCATCGGCATCGGCGACGGCGAGGCGGGCGTGGTGAACGGCATCGAGTACTCGGGCTACGTGGCCGTGCCCTACAACGATAGCACGTTGCTGCCCGAGAACGATACCTGTAAGTGTGGAAGACTGTTCCTAGATCTACTTATGCTTTAACCTGCTGTTTTCTGTCCTTAGTTCATGCTTTAAAATTACTGAATTACATCTTTCTTCCATTTTGCAATGCCGAAAGAAGCTTTGTGCAATTTATGTTTATTATGCATGCTTATCTACCAACCTCCCCTCCCTCCCTCCCTCCCTCCCTCCCTCCCTCCCTCCCTCCTCCCTCCCCTACCCCTCTCCCCCCTCCCTCCTCCCTCCCCCACTCCCCAACCATTCTTTTGTGTATTTGTATTTGTCATGATATGTGATGCAGGGCACTGGCAGATCGAAGGCGTAGTTTACAATGGTAAGTTGAACTGACCCTGCTGCCCCATTCTCTATAATGAATACTTCCAGCAGGAATTTTGCTTCTATTAGGAGCAATCTTGATAGCATTAGCCTGTCCTCCCAGAGACAATTTTTCGGGGTTTCTTCCATTATTATCCATGCTGTTTCATATTTGTAAAATGTATTTTATTGGGCCCCTTTTCATGCCTCCCTCACTTCAGGTATGGACTGGAACTGTCCCGGCTACAATGAGAAGCTTGCTGAGCAGCTGGACAAGTTCCACGGCGGCATCTCCGAGGTGAACACTGTCTCCGACATTCTGCCCACCGTTCAGACAGGCAACCTGCATATCGTGGTGTACGACCTGACGGCCCAGAAGGCGCACATCTCGTTCATGCGC
Organism: Eutreptiella sp. 'Long Island Sound 2002'; assembly: GCA_964036045.1. Lineage (NCBI taxonomy): Eukaryota > Euglenozoa > Euglenophyceae > Eutreptiales > Eutreptiaceae > Eutreptiella > Eutreptiella sp. 'Long Island Sound 2002'. The sequence continues at coordinate 73,976 of CAXIWF010001165.1, read as the reverse complement.
AAATCCGACGCAGACGAGTCGGAGCCGCTGTATGCGTATGAGCGGCAGTTCACCCGGCTGGACATGCCCAGCATCCTCAACACACAGCTCAGTGGCTCCTTCGCCACCACTGCCGCCGCCGTGCTCAAGAAGTGAGCGAGCGAGCGAGCTGTTGTTACGCGGTGGCGCAAGAACTGGCATGAGATTGGTGCTCGCTATTTGCACCCTGGCTCTCGCCTCATAGAATTGGAAGTCGGTCTGAACCTCTTCTATAATGGGTAACGATATATTGTCGAAGGATTTGGAGTAAGCTCTACATGTAGCTGTTCCTGGAAGCTGCCCTGCTGTGGCGAGGAGTAAGCTGGCACATGTAGCTGTTCCTGGAAGCTGCCCTGCTGTGGCGAGGAGTAAGCTGGCACATGTAGCTGTCCCTGGAAGCTGCCCTGCTGTGGCGAGGAGTAAGCTGGCACATGTAGCTGTTCCTGGAAGCTGCCCTGCTGTGGCGAGGAGTAAGCTGGCACATGTAGCTGTTCCTGGAAGCTGCCCTGCTGTGGCCAGAAGTTGCTGGACTGCAGAATCATCTCGCCCCTGTGCAGTACTCCCGCACGACATTAATTTGATTGCTTGCATTGTATTCGATTAGCTACATGGGTTGATCTAAGATGTTGATCTACTCATAGGCGAATACCGCATATATGACAGTACTGTGCTTCATTCGGCCATGATTGTTCTCATAGAATCAATTGCCGCATGCAACTAAGTAAGCAGTAAAAGCAGCAGTATTACGCCACCCAGCAGTAGAATCGAATTCGATATGCAGTGTGTGCATTCAACAGGAACTAGCCATGCGTGATATGGTTTAAGAGCGAGTTACGTCCAATATAACGCATAAATTTTACCTCCATCAAAACGACTTATCAATCTAACTCCGTAACTACAGTGGTGATTCAAGTCAAACGACAGCTGCATAAATTCTGTGCAATTTAAAGCGCTGAAAGCAAATGCTGTGATTAGCCCACTACTACTCTCGCGCCCCCGATTGAGCACCCGCCTCACCCTGTACCTTAATCCCACAATCCATTAATACTCAAAAGAGTATGTTTTCAGTATGTATGGAATACCGTAGTCTTCGGTGGGCATCCTCCAGTAGAACTGGGCTCCAGATCTTCTTTATTTGGCTGGTTCAAATACCTGCCAGGTCAAGTGACGAGACCAGCCAGTCAACCTAGGGTAGTGCAGCTCACTTCTTGAGCACGGCGGCGGCAGTCGTGGCGAAGGAGCCACTGAGCTGTGTGTTGAGGATGCTGGGCATGTCCAGTCGGGTGAACTGCCGCTCATACGCATACAGCGGCTCCGACTCGTCTGCGTCGGATTTGCGCATGAACGAGATGTGCGCCTTCTGGGCCGTCAGGTCGTACACCACGATATGCAGGTCGCCTGTCTGAACGGTGGGCAGAATGTCGGAGACAGTGTTCACCTCGGAGATGCCGCCGTGGAACTTGTCAAGCTGCTCGCCAAGCTTTTGCGTGTAGCCGGGACAGTTCCAGTCCATACCTGCACACGAACGTCAACACACACGAAGGGTAGGGAATAGCAAATCAGAGTTGTTTGCGTTTTTTTTAACACACACGAAGGGTATGGAATAGCAAATCAGAGTTGTTTGCGTTAACACACACGAAGGGTATGGAATAGCAAATCAGAGTTTTTTGCGTTTACACACACGAAGGGTATGGAATAGCAAATCAGAGTTTTTTGCGTTTACACACACGAAGGGTATGCAATAGCAAATCAGAGTTGTTTGCAGTAGTGAATTGCAAATTAGAGGTCAGGTCTGCTATGTTCAGCTTGCTAGGTTTATCATCCACACTATGATAACTAGTGCACTACCACTTTGATACAATATCAAGCAAACTTATATCATCCGTGAAAAGCTTACCATTGTAGACTGCACCCTCGATTTGCATGTGCCCTGCAAAAATTGGAGAAGAGAGAATAATCAAACATTGAAGACCGCTTAACATTTCCTGGCGCAACTACAGCACACTTTCAAGACAGAAAACAGCAGGTTAAAGCATAAGTAGATCTAGGAACAGTCTTCCACACTTACAGGTATCGTTCTCGGGCAGCAACGTGCTGTCGTTGTAGGGCACGGCCACGTAGCCCGAGTACTCGATGCCGTTCACCACGCCCGCCTCGCCGTCGCCGATGCCGATGATGAGGTTGCACGTGCGGTTGGCGTTCTCGATGCGCTGCACGGCGTTGTCCAGAGAGTCCTCATACTTCAGCACGTCGCGCAGAATGAACATCCACCTGCACAGCACGTACACACCAAACAAAACAGAGACCAATAAACCCAGTAGCAGCAGAAAGATTGAAGGTGATTTAGTTTGGAATATTCGAAAAATTCAAAATAACAGTGAAGGTGTGACTTACGGCTCTCCCTTGACTTTCTCAGGAGGGGTGTTATCTGTGCCCTGGCCAAAGGAATCATCCGGATAGGTGACCCCGATCTCACTGATGCCCATCTGGTTGATGGAAAAACCAGACAGCACTCCGATGGAGCCGGGCCAGCCGATGTTGGCGAATGCGAACCCGTCCGTGGGATGGTACACCGTCACCTGCACGTAATCCTTGAATGGGCCCACTGCAATGTTTAAAGCAGCAGCAGCAGCAGCATAATCATAGACAATACAGCGATAAAACAAGGGTTAAGACAGTAAAAGCCTATCATCAACACATATCCTTATCAAGCAATTACGATAGAACCACAACAGTAGATCTATTCAAACATCATTGAATGGACTGACCAGTATCGTAGTCGAGTGCGCGCAGCTGGTACACGTGGCCAGTGCCGCCCAGCTCAGCGTCAGAGGTGGCAGCTCCCCACGCACCGTAAAAGCTGCAGCTCGCCTTAGTCAGCTCGGGAAACATGTTCAAGCGCAGCAGAGCCTGGTAGTCGACGCCACTGGCATCAGCAAGGCCATGCAGCTCGTCGAAGAACTCTTGCGGGGTGTACGGAGCAGTGACCTCTGCAGCCCAGTCTAGCGCAGCATTCAAGCCGCCCAATATTATCTTCTCCTGTAAGAACTTTGGTAGCATGCCAGGAAGATCCTCAATAGCCCATGTCCACGAAGTATTCGTAGGTTTTGGCGATAAATTCGGTGAGGAATTCCTTCTGCATCAGACCCTGTGCATACCCCACCTCTGCCAGAGAAAATGAAGCAAACATAACAAAGAACTTTCCTATTAAAATAAGCAAGACAAACAATGAGCATGAAAAACTATGAAACAATCTAATACAGTGCCTCACCGTATGGGTCGCCGTACACGTGCACGATTGGGAATTTGGCATTTGGCGGGCCCGCTTCGTACAGAGCAGCGTTGTAGCCTTCCTTGATGAATGTAACATCGCCATCGTAGATGGGCAGGGGGTTGGTTCTCTCACCTGATCAAGTATCATACATAAAGTACACCATAAGGCATTATTAAAGATGAACGCCCTTTAGAAAACTCGCTATATTATAATAAACTGTATCTGTCTTCAGCATCCCACCTTCATCAGGGCTGCCATTACAGTACGCCGCGCGTGCTCTTGATTGCGACAGCAATATTACTGATGCGGCAAATAAAAATCGGAACATCTTCGAAGCTTCTGAGGATAAATATGGTTATGATTCTAGTGAACATGAGCTCATAAGATCTTGTTGTTGTAAAAAAATTGTATACTTAAGTTACTAATTTAATGAGAGTTTCAGGGAAACCTGCTTTGGATAAAACAAAATGTAAATTGAACTATATGACACCCAGAATACTTTCTGGATTCCAGGATTTCCTTTTTTCGCACTCTTCATGACTGACCCCAGGGACCGTATTTCAGCAACTCATTATAGATAGATAGAACGCATCGGCTAGATAGCACATATTATAGATCTTTTCCCTTGTGCTCCGGGTTTATGAGCGTTAAGTATAGCAGCTTTTCTGCGTAATGTATTTAACTGCTTGAGTAACCAAACACACACACATTATAGATGAACCCTGCCATTGATAACAAGTAATCTTATAGTCATATTAGTGAAAATGTTTCCCAATATCTTCGCTTTTGCTGCTTTGCTGCTAATCGCCAGGTAACGACACATCTCTATTCCCTGAGTTTAACAACCAACAGTTTTGCTCTGTATCATATTCTAACTGTTGCATTTTTGCTTTTGAATATTTTACAAATATATACTATCATATTAAAAAGTCGGCCTGATAATAAGGTTGTCGCAGTTAGTGCAGCACCCTCCGCTGTGCCGACTGCAGTACCAACATACTGCGACTCCCCTTGCCCCACGAGTTGCGAGCAGGGCCACTACCCGGCACTGCTTGGACGGACGATGATACTGGCTGCACAGTATACTGTTTGAACCAGCCTGTTAATGGGCAGTGCTTGGCAGGCGGATCAGGTTGTCAGAGTAGCTGCTTGGAAGACTGTGATTCACCTTGTCCGACATCTTGTGAATACGGCTTTGTCGAAGGAGCAGTGTGGGGAAATGATGACACTGGATGCATAGTTTTCTGTCTTGAAGAGCCTTCCGATGGGCAATGCCTGGCAGGTGGCTCGGGCTGTGAGAGCAGCTGCTTGGCGGCACCGAACCCCACCGCGGAACCATCCACTGAGCCATCGCAAGAGCCGACGGTGCACCCCACAGGCCCTTCTTACGCACCAACATACGCTCCCACAACGAGCGACCTGGTCGAGTTCGAAGCAGAACAGGTAAAATTACTTGCATTGATTGCGGGTCTACCATTTGCCATTAATACTATCCGCAGGTGCGGCGACTAGCTCTTTCTGTATCATATGTTCTCCATAATATAACCCTCTATCGTGAAAATTCAATACGAATCAATCTGTGCTAGATAATCGATGGGATCAGCATCGACGAGTACAACAGTGATAACGTCACATACCCTCTCACGCTGAAGGAAACCATTGCTTCCCTGATGGACGGCGTCACCTCCGATGACATCGTCGACCTCGAGGTGGCAGAGAACATGGATTCCAGCGAGGAATCCTCCGAGTCCCGTCGCCTGCGCAGCGTGGACAACGAGGTCGATGCCGATGCCGAGGGACGTCGCCGCCTGCAGAACAGCACGGTCTCCAACTCCATATCTGCGGAGTATGTGGTGAAGGTGCACAACAGCAGCCTGACCTACAGCACCACCTCCGGGCAGCTCAAGGACGGCGTGGCCGACGGCACCTTCGACAGGAACATCAACGTGTTCGCAGTCAACAACGGCGCGCTTGCCTTCGTGAATGCCACGTCCACGTCTGTGAGCACGGAGAACCTAATCAACGACGGCGGCGATGGCGATAGCAAGAAGAAGGACGACGATGATGACAGCGACGACGGGCTCTCTGATGGCGCCATCGCAGGCATCGTGATCGGAGTGCTGGTAGGAGTAGCCATCATCGGAGGCATCGCTTACTACTTCGTCAACAAGAGCAAGTCCTCCGAAGAAGCTTTGGACCAGTCACTCATGTCAGGCAGCACTAACATGGATCGCTACTAGAGCAAGTCCTCCGGAGAAGCTTTGGATCAGTTACCCCATGAAGTTCCGGTTTCTCCATGCTTTTTCTTGATGCGCTGCTGCTGCTCTGCTGGCTGCTGAGCAAGTAGAGACAGCAACAGAGGGCTTAATTTTGATTAATAAATGTTTTAATTATGTTTTAATTTAATTAGCCTAAATAATTTTGATCGTTAGAGGTAAGTGCTTATACACTGGAACATGAAGTTGGACCGTTTCCGCGAGGTTGTTTTGGCAAAACAACGACAAAACGCAGGAACTCTGGAACTCCAGGAGAAATATAGGGACCTCCAAAATCTGCGCATCCCAACAGCATCCAACACGATGGAAAAAAACCTTTTCCGTGCTATCCGATGAAAGAAGCAACGCAATGCACATCCATTGCATGATTGAATTGATAATTTATTTCATCATCAAAACCCATTCATTGTTGTCTTTCCCTCCGTTTCGCGAGAAATATTGTATTGTCTTAGAGGAAGCAACTCCCGCAACCAAGTTGAACTCCCGCCATTTTGTTTAAGTATTGGAATATTATGAGCCGATCTTCGGGTAAGAAGATGCTGCATTAGTTGCTGATTATGTTGAAATATGCCCATTTAAATAACTATCCTTGCTTACTATACATGCTTTTCCTTATTGCCTTGTCCAGGTTCTAAAAGGAAGATCGGTGCTATATCGTCTGGCAATAGCAATGACGAGGAAGGAAGCGGCCCAAACACCGCCGTCATTGACCCAGATCTAGAGAATGAAATCACCTTAATAAATGATGGAACGCATCCAAGGTTACAAGAAAAGTTAGAGGCCCTGGAGAGGGCAAAAGAAAATAAGCTTGCTGCTGCTGACCGCCATCGGAAGATGATGATAAAGAATGCTAATCAACATTACGAATACGAGATCGAGGATACCCAAGCTCTATTTAACGTATGACACTTTATCATTAAAATAATCTCCTAAATAACTGTTACGATAGTGTGCAAGTCTGGGTACGATTATTTGCAGCCATTTAAAACTACTTACATTTTCTATCGTACGTTCTCCTGACACGCGCGTGCCATGCACATCACCAGAAAGCACTGAGAGAAATGCAAGAGTTGCTTGTTGAAGAAATCACCAAAGATCGCGCACGACGGCTGGCAAAGCAGCGTGAAGCAGAAGCAGAAGCTCTCCTCCAGTTTAGTAAGGATAGCAGCAACAGTAGTAGTGCTGATGGCGACAGTGACGACCGAGCAGCAGCAACCTCTGGCCGGTCGCTGCGCTCCACGGCGACAGCAAATACCACAGCGCCCGCAGCAGCCAACGGTGATGATGTGAGTATCGCCGGAGGCAGACAGGGTAATGGAAGCAGCAATGGCAATGGCAGCAGCTGCCGCAGCAGTCGGCGCAAGGGCGGATCAGCACTGTCGCTGGAGCTGGAGCTAGCGTTGCCGGAGGAGGACATGCGGTACGTACTTCTGCTCCAGCCCGTACTGCCCGTACTGCCTTCCGTGCCAATCTGCGTACAGTACTTACTAACTATCATAGACATGTTCAGATACTGCTCTGCCCATTCCCTTTTCCCCTCATATTCCGTTACCACAGCAGGTCTGGGTGTGCCTCACATAATAAATTTCGCTTCCCTTGTGAAAACCTTGTTCTTCCTTTATGACGGGTGTTGCTTTGTGTCATGGTGCTGTTATGGCTGTCTTTTTGGCCGTCTTTTTGGTGGCTTCTGCTTGCTATGTACTGGACGATCCACCTGTTTGTGTTGGCACCCCCGCCCTGCAGATCTGACTTTATGGAGATAGTTCGAGACCTGCACAGCAGAGCAGCGGCTTACGAGCAGTCTAGACCCAAGGTATCTTACATGCGTATAGCATTTGTAAAAGCCATGGGGATACTCCAGCTACACAATCCAAACACACTTTTTGTATGTTGACCAAGGCTTGGGGCAACCCCTCACAATAACTCATACAGCCTTGGTCTGGATGTGATATATCTTTGTGTGTGTATTTGTGTGTGTATGTATAAATGTATGCATGAATGTATGTATGTATGTATGAATTTATGTATGAATGTATGTATGTATGTATGTATGTATGTATGTATGTATGTATTTATTTATTTATTTATGTATGTATGTGTATTTGTATGTGTGTATTTGTATGCGTGTATGTGCCTGTACGTGCTCGTGAGCAGCAAGCCGATGTGCAGGTGCGGCTAAGTGGCGACCTTTCAGAACTGTTCATCCTAGACGAGGCCTACGGCATGGGAGACATGGTCTGCGTCTTCTCCGTGCTCTCACAGGAGAACATCACGGGCATCATCACTGCCCTCTCCCACCGAGAGATCGTGGTTAGGACCGGCACCGGCGCCCGCTTCTCAGTGCTAGTGGGGCAGCTGAGGTCAGGTAGGGTCACGATGACAAAAGATCAGGAAATGCAGGAGAATGCGCACTTTTTCAACGCTGCTGCTGAAATAGATCAACTTCTCCATAAGCACCATCGGCAACAATAATAGTTATTCTCCCCTTAGAGCTCACTGCTGGATGGAGACCAAGGCTATGAGTTGCGATCCAGTACCAGAAATGGGCAGTTTACGTGCATGCCTCTGAGTCGACAACGCTCTCCACTCCACTCTTCTCTACCCCTCTTGACCTCTCTTCTGTGCTGTGGATTATGCTGTCTATAGGTGTGCATATCCTGCGCAATCGCTTATATTGCGTATTGATCGCTGGCAGCACAAGCTAACTCACCCATTAAATTATATTGTACAATTCATTTGCATGCAGTAAGTAGGCTTTATAACGATGCAGCTTTAGACCCCAGAGGAAGGAATGTTTCGATTTCGGTGCTTCTTTATTACAAACGATAGAAGAGCTTATTAGATGTACGATAATCTTACCCATGCAAGGTTAAAACTTATCTTAGTTATCATCATATAGATATATACGTCACATGCAGTCATGACACGTTATCAATTATATATTCTGCCCTCCCCAAACGCCCGCCTGACATCACTCCTGTCTCTGTAAAGAGCAGCCTGCTCAATGAAATGATTAACTACCTTTTTTAGAAAGAAAGCCATGGACAAATCCTTAGCCAGAAGATAAAGAAGATGATAATCACCGGCAAAATACCATAATACAGCGCGTGAAAAGAGGAGCGTTGGTGTAGGGCAGTGTGCGGAGGTAATCATACAATATAAGTGTTTTTTATATGTATGTTACAGATGTTTACAGTCGCTTGAGACTCTCAACCGGATTGCTGAACTCCGCATCTGGAGTGGAGAGAGCCTGGCCACGGATGAGAGAGCCCACGGTGTCCACCAACAGCTTCAGGTCCGAGAACGGGTTGTTACCCTGCACCTTCTTGTAGAGGTAGCTGTTGAAGGTCACGCGCTGCACGTAGTCGGACTTGCAGAGCTCCACGAATGCCTCCCGCGCCGCGTTGTTGGTGTAGAACACGCGCTGCAAAATGTCCAGCACCGTGTAAGTAGGCCCGTACAGACTGTCATAGGGTTTAATGTACTCAGCGATCATCTGCTTCTCGCTCGGCACTTTGCCTGTGGCAGCCACTACCTTGGACACCGCCTCACCCGCCATGCGACCGGGACTTAGCAGCGAAGTAGATACCTTCTCCAGAGCACTTAGTGACGTACCCTGCGGCGTCCCCTACCAGGGCGGCGCGGTTCACGACACGGTTCTTGCGCATGTGTTCGGGGATGGGGTGTGCCTCCACCTTGATGATCTTGCCGCCCTCGATCTTGGACGCGCACCGGTCGCGGATTGCTTCTGGTACTGTTTGATTGCCGGTCGGTTCACCACAGTCCCTGTGCCCACACCCACATGGTCGTACTTGGGAAACACCCAGCCATAGAAATCTGGAGATACATCATCTCCGACGTACATTTCGGCGAGATCTTCATAAAACTTCATCTTCTCATCGGAAATTTTTGATACGCTCCTGGAACGCGATCGCGTAATTGTACTCTCCAGCGCCCATAGCTTTGGCTAGACGTGAGTTAGCACCGTCCGCACCGATGACGTAGTCGAACTCCATACTGTCCTTCTTGTTCTCCACCACATCAGAGAAGTTGATCACATACTTTCCCTCGCCCTTGGGGCACTTGACATCGGTCACCAGCGCATTGATGGCCTTGGTGCCCAGAGCGATGGCTCGGTCGCGCAGATAGGTGTCCAATACTTCTCGCCTGGTCATACCAATGTACTCGTGTGGCTCTAGTGTCTGGCCAATATCTACTTCTCTATTCGTAGGAGATATCATTTTCATTTTGCGGACCTTCCGGTCAATAATTTCAGCAGGAAGCTGGAACTCATCGACCATACATAAGGGAATAGCACCACCGCAGGGCTTGGCATTATCCATTTTGCGCTCGAAAAGAGTGCACTCGATGGCGGGGTTCTGGGCAAGGATCTCTGCTGCACATGAGCCAGCTGGGCCGCCACCAAGCACCGCAACCTTAAGCTTGGGGCCAGTGGCTGGTATCAACGAGTAATAAAATACAAGAAAATAAAAGAATGATCAAAGTTTGATGCAAGGGTAAGGAATGACAAAATGCAGTTAGGTTAGGTCCGCAATGAAGCAAGTTAATCAATATGAGTCAATTTATACATGTAGCTCACCAAGCGATGAAGCCAATCCTAGAGATGATAGAATGATAAAAGAAATGAGCATCATAGTTGCTGATTTACTAACTAAATAACTTAACACATACCCTTGTTCTACCTTTGGCTAACATTGCTCACATCAAATCTGGAAATGCATGGCCAAGAGAAGCGAAAACGCCCAGCTTGCGACGAAAGATCGTTCAACATCGATCCCGACACTGATAAATCGGAATAGAGCATTTGCAAACCATTATTAGGAGACTTTAATATATTAAATCATCAATATTTAACGGACAGAGAATAAAACCCATTTAAATTCATTATATTATACTTAGCAAAATAATATCATTGTGTGTCTTATTCTGACGCGACCGTCATTCTTTCGTGAGTTGAACAGTAAATAAGCATAACATGAGATAAACTATAGACAAAACCGCTTAATATGGATATTTTATAGCTGACGTATTCTTCAAAGTGTCATATTTCGTACAATAGTAATGTGAAATTGTCCCATTTATGTGTAATACTTTTCCTTTTCTGGGCAAATCTTAAACAATCTTAACTTAAGATTTTGAAAATCTTGCTTTGACACCACCGTTGGAATTATAATGAGGGAAATGTAAACCACCATTAAGTTCACCGTATTCTGGAGTCTTTTTATTGTTTTATGATTGGAACCTATCGCGATCAGAGGTACTTTGAAGTATATAATTCAAAGTGAAATTTTATTCAAAAAGTTATACTTCGAAGTAAATTTGTTGTATCTGAAACTATAAGCATGTCCAGTGTTTCTAACCAAATGCCTGTCTTAAGTGTCCGCATGGCACAAAAGTCATTTCCTTCGGGGGATCCTAAGTTTTCGGTAATGCAACCTTTCCCATCTGCGTTCGCCCCAGAAGAGAGTGATCCATTCCTCATGTGTGACTTCTTTGGCCCTACTCCATCGAAAGGCAAAGCAAAGCACCCAGATGATTTCCCTCTAGGCTGGCACCCCCATCGAGGTATGGACATCTTGTCCTACATGATCGAAGGCGTTGGTCGGCACGGCGACTCCATGGGCAACAGGGAAGAGTTTGCATCCCCCGGTATGCAGTGGATCAGTGTTGGCAGTGGGATCGAGCATGCCGAAGGAGGTGGCACCCCTGCTGGCGAGAATACGACAGGCTTTCAAATATGGGTCAACGTACCGTCTGAGAAGAAAATGGAAGATCCGCGCTACGGAACCGTGCCGCCCAGTGATATTCCGGTTCTGAAGCTGGGATCGTCTGACCAGTCTATTGGCCGAGTCTTGGCTGGTGATGCCGCTGGGCAGCATGGACCCTTTGCCACTGTGCAGGACGTACAGATGGTGCACTATGAGGTAGCTGCCGGCGATTCTATCCAGCATAGCGTGCCTGCAAACCTCGATAATGTCCTGGTTTACGTATACAGAGGGTCAGGATCTATCGGGGGTGCCGCAGTTAAGCCCCATGCTTGTGTTCAGCTTGACGGTGCATCCACCACTTCTCGGGAATTCATTGCTGAGGCTGGTAGCAATGGGATGGGCGTTATGATATTCGCCGGAAAGCGCCTCAACCAGCCGGTGGCGTGGCACGGGCCCTTCGTGATGACTACTGATGTGGAGATCCGCACTGCCATCAACGACTACCGGCACGGAAGGCTACCGGCCAAGCGTGTGCCCTGGGACTACAAGCACATCGCCAAGGCTCCTGCAGACTGGAAAGGTCCGGTTTTACTATCGGCAGCCACCGCGACTGAGATACCTGCTGAGATAGCTCCAGCGACGGGAAGCGCAACAACAGCCTAAGGATAGCCTTTGATGAAAAGAAATCTCAAAGGATATTGAAGTTAAAGAACTGGTTTCCGACGAGTCGTGCCCAAAATCTGTCTATCGCATTTGTAAATACTGAAAATGTTTCAAGCAGCAGACACGCATCATGCTTTAGCTTTACCCCCACTGTAAAAATGCTTGATCGCAACCAGAAAATGTTTTTTTTTCTTAAGGTGAAATGATGCACTTTAATAAAGTTATTCCTAAGATTGCATAGCACAGCTGCAAAGAGCGCGCTTGTTAAAGAATTAATAGGCTTTAATACCCCTCCGATAGTCAGGTTGGGGCTAAACATGGAAGCTAAAAGCATAAACTAATAAAGTCCCACTCTGCCCGAATTGGGAGCATGATATCAGGCAATTAGGCCTTGCAGCAGGGACTCAATTGTTAGACGCGTCAATAGCCTCCCACATCTACTATAATTGTGCACCACTATTAATGTGCTGAACACCACACCACCTCAGAAGATGGCCGCAAGTTTCAAGAAGTCCTCGGCAGTCTCCACCAGCAGCTCCAGCGTGAGAAGCTCCCTCGGGTCAAGGTTCAGCGAGCTGATCGCCTCTTTGGCCCGCAGCCTCTGCCAGCAGCTGCAGTCGCTCTCGGTCACCCATAGCTTCCATCCCAACCTTCCTGCCGCTGCTGCTGCTGCCGCTGCTGCTGCTACTACTGTCACCATAGAAACCCCACCCCCACTCCCACTGCTGCCCAGTCCCACCATCAGGATCTTATCTGCTGCCATGCGGGAGCAGACTGAGAGCGCAACCAGTGCAGCGCGAATCAGCCGCACTAGTTCCACCCGCTCCAGCTGTCCGTCGCAATCGCCATCCATGACCGTGAATGCCACCATCAACCGCTCCTCCAGCAGAGAACCTCCACACAGGAAGCTTAATCCCGCCCCCACGTCGCGATACTCCACCTCGCCAACGCCCTCCCAGTCAAAGGCCGCGAAGAGCTGGTTCCCGAGATAGACGGCGATGTCCAGGTCCTGCTCCGCCACCTGCGCCTCGTGCGTGACCTGCGTGAGCCAGGCCATCCAGCCCCTCCTCGGAGATGACTCCTGCATGGCAGTAGCGCCGCCAGGAGAGCTCCAGGCTCTCCGCGGAGTACTCCTCCAGCCCAAGCACCGCACGCGCAGCACGCAGCTCTAGCACCACTGTTGATGGCGGGAACAGGTCGTCGTTGAGATAAACATTTCCGCTCTCATCATCATTGCCGCCGCCGTCGTCGTCGTCACCATCACTGCCCTCTTCGCCTGCAGCACAGCGAGCCCTGGCTGCGTATGCAAAACGGTCGTCCTCTTCACTCACACCACGTAGGGTCAACTTATGCTCCTCCACTGCACTCTCTTCTCCTTCATCATCATCATCATCATCATCATCATCATCATCCTCCTCCTCCTCATCGTCGGCAAATTCTCCGAGCGATTTGTCGGTGCTGTGGCCACTGAGCGACACACGATCTGCTTGCGACTGCGACTGCGATTGCTGGCTGCTGGAATCCAGGCCTAGGTCGAGCACGCCCTTCTCGCACATCAGCAGCATCACCGAGAACAACTCCAGGAAACTCATGTGGTTAGCTAGGTCCCCACCTAGCAGCGGGGGCATGTCATCCTTCAGCGGATAGTAGGAGCTGGCCTCCTCGTCCGCTTGTACCTCTGCAGCGATGCGCAACTCGTCCAGCTCCAGAGCAGGGTCCAGACAGACCGCCGCCTTGAATAGTGCCGATATGCACTGCACCACCCCGGCGTAGTCAGGGCAGTAGGTCTGCACCAGGTTCAGGGCGAGTTTGGAGCGTGTGAGCTTGTCATCTCCGCAGAAGAGCAGGAGCCCGCAGCCAATGTCCACCACACTGCAGAAACCGTCACCCTCAGTGTCGTATATGGCGAAGAGCCGGTCGATGATGAAGTCCACCACGGAGCGCTTGAGTGGAGAGGCGTTACCGGCACCAGTGCACTCCTGGATCGTCGCCGCCAACCCTTCACGGTAAGCCCCCCTCGACACCATCCCGAACTCTGCAATGCTCTCAATCCACATGCAGACTTTGCCGCTGCTCAGGCGGGTCAGGCCCAGCGTCCGACGCGCGGAGCTCACGCTCACAGCAGCACCAGCGTAGGCGATGGAGTCAGCGCGGATCTGCGTTTCCTCCAGCACCACGCCCTCGGGCACGATCTGCGCACCGGCAGCCTCACTGTCGTACTCCAGCTCCAGCGCGTTGTCTTCATCGTCGTATGATATGGCAGCGAACTCCTTGGCGAGAGGGTCACTCGTGTCGTCATCACCGCCACCACCGGAACCATCATAATCACCATCATCGTCGTCGTCGTCCTCCTCCTGTTCATCGTCATCACCGTCACTGATTCCTCTTTGGCGCTGACCGGCGTCATCGCCATCGTCGTCCACGTCGTCTACCTCGTTGTCGTCCTCCTCGTCACTGTCATCTTCTACTGGCCGCAGCGTAGCCATACTATCTGCGCTGCCAACACTACCTGCCGCGCCGCTGCTCGCCACCGCAGTCTCCTGCACCAGTCTACGCAGGAACAGCAGGAAATATCCGTCCGAGATCTGCAGGGAGTCAAGCAGCAGCTTCAGGCTGTGCGCGAAGAGCTCCACGTACTCCTCGAAAGTCAGCAGTTCGGAGTACTGTCTGTTGGGCTCCACCAGCCGCAGCAGCTTTATAGATGCTGCATAGGCCACGTCTGACACGCCCCCAGGGCGCGCAATCTCCCGCAGCCCTGGGCTGAAGAAGAAGATCACTCTGGCCACCTGGCACAGGTGCGTGTAGAGAATGCGTTCGTGCACGCATGAAGCCTCGCCGATGGGGAACACGTCATATACGGCCTTAAAGGTGGTGACGAAATCAGAGGGACTGAGTAAACTCAGCAGGCAGCATAAGTCTACCACCTGCACCGTCTCTGCGGCTTCATCTCTTGTGTCACTCATCGCAAGATCACCACCAAAATCACCGCTAATGCCAGCAGCAGGCTCATCCCTACTCTGATGCAATAGAATGTTGAAGATGGCATCAAGAACAGACGTGAGTCCTTTATCTCGCTCAGTGGGGGTCACATCGTGTTGAATCAGAAATACGTGGAAGAGCTTTACGAACTGCGCTCGGTCCAGCCGGCCGCCCTCGAGTCCGCGGGTACTGACATTGATCAGGTCAATCAGGTACGTCACAGCCGGTCCCGTGAACTTCAAGAAAAACTGACAGGACTTGGTAAAGGCTCTAACACGCTCATCAGCGTATGCAGAGCGAATCTGCAGCTGCAGCAGGGAGCGCGTGCGCTTCAGAGTGTGGTGCTCGGCCACCTCTTCACTGCCCTCTCCCGTGCTGGCCCCGTCCGCACCCCCTTCCTCTCCATCCTCTCTGTCGACACAAACACCGATGCTCGCCTGTAGCTCGTACTCGTCGTAGGAGGCTCCGGGAAGTCGCGCGAGAGAGTCCATGGCGAGGCTCATTAGTCGCTTGATTGGGGACCCACCCTCGGCACGGAACCACTTCGAGAACTGCTCCATGGAGAGGTAGTAAGGGTCGTCCTCGTTGTAATCGGAGAAAGAAGGGGAAGAAGATGATGCATTCCGACCATTGTAAACAAATTCATGTGTTTTTATTGCATGGAAATGATAACATTCGACCGATGCTGCGACTGCAAGTTCTTTGGGTGTCAGACAAGAGTAAGAGAATGCAAAGCCAGCGTTTTTATTAAGGAACTGCTTGAATGCAAATCCTGCAACTTCAATGAACTCCTCTTTGTGAACATACCCATCACCATTTTTATCCAGTATGCGAAAGGCCATCTCCGAAAAGTCAGCGATAGGAATGCTAACTTCGGAATCTTGGCTGGCCAGTCTTGATGCACCATACAATCCCACTGATTCTCCAGCTGCGGTTATTATCGACAACGTCTGACCGTGGAAAATTTTGGGATTGTTAGCAAGCATTGAAATCGGATAATTGATTCCATTTCCATCTAATAATCCTACCGCAGTGGAGCAGTTCTCAAACGAAGCATTAATTATCATTTTGATTTCATCTAAGCCTATTCCAACATAAAGACAGATCGTCCGCAGCTGGCCCGTTGCAGGCTCTACGACGTGCACTTGATACATAGTCTGCAGTCAATAATGAATCCAATAACAATCGAACAATACTAAAGTGGGCGCACACTGCGTTTGATAGCAGCTATATGAACCCTGCTGGGAATGATACCAGTGGGATATAATATGTATGAGTATCATAGTACCATGTACGCGTAACAACGTCGTAAAAAAATCGTCGTAAATTCCAGAATTCCAGAATTCCTCTGGAAAAAATAGCAGCCTCTGCTGCTTGCTGTGCTGCGGAAAAGATTTTTCAACTGAGTGAGGGAACCCGGCCCAAAAATCAACCAATCAAATCAATCAATCCCTCGATAACGTTATCGCCAAGTATAAAATAAATTTACTGTATAGATCTGGCAATCGTAGTCTAACGGACGATCCCTAAAAACAGTGTCTTTCATCAAGCACGGATATCAGAGCCATGCAGGGCCACTTAAAAACTTTTGCTGCCTTTTTCTTTTGCTTTCTGTACTCAGGTTGTGCACTCGCGACTTCCCCTGCTCCTAAATCTTTGCCTTTAAGTGATAACCTCAAAAAGGAAAAATATGAAGAAGTGAACATTACTGCGGATGATGGTATCAATATCGAGGCGATTTTATTTAACCCGGAACCCGAACAGGAAGGAGGGAAGAATCCAACCCTTATTTTTATTTCCAGTTGGGGGCTCAACCGATTCGAGTACGTTGAACCCGCTCGCGAGTATGCAGATAGGGGTTATACTGTACTTTCCTATACTGCGCGGGGATTCTGGGGATCGGGGGGAGAAATAAATCTGGCGGGGTTACTGGACCAGGCAGATGTGAGCACTGCTATCGACTGGGTAATTGCTAATACCAACGCGGACCCCGAGCGCATCGGTCTAAGCGGCATCTCCTATGGAGGGGGTCTTAGCCTGCTTGGCTGTGCAAAGGACCCACGTGTGAAGAGCATCGCAGCAATGAGTGGCTGGGTGGATCTTGCGGAAAGCTTCCTGGGCAACGGTGAGACAATCCGCAAGGAGGCTGTCAGACTGCTGCAGGTCGCGGCGGAGCTCACCGGTAGGCCCAGCGACGAGCTTGAGACCGTGTTCGATGATTATTTCAGCAACACCAATCTGGACTTCTTGTATGAGACTACTTACAATTCCTCTGCCGTGAACTTTCTGGACGGAATCAACAAAAACGGGCCCGCGGTGTTCGTCGCAAACAGCCTCGGTGACTCGCTCTTCACGCCGAACCAGTTCATCAACTTCTTCGCAGAGCTCACCGTGCCGAAGCACCTGGAGTATGCTCCGGGTGACCATGCAGGGCCGGAGTTATTGGGGCTATTTGGTATTCCTAACCAGGTGTGGAGCCGCGCACAGGAGTGGAACGACTTTTACTTGCTGGAGAACCACGCCCGTGGGGAGGTGGACGCAGACCTACCGCAAGTCGTGTTCAACAACATGAACGGAGACGAAATCGAAGGCTACGCAACCTGGGATGATGTCACCACATCCACATTTGCCTTAAACTTCGCCGCCGATGAGAAGTTGGTAGATGCTGGGAACAGCCCTGTCGCCACCACTGCCGCTTCCAAGCAGCGCGCGCTAAGTGGCGCATCACAAGGCGATGAGGCGACAACACTCGCAGGGTTCACCACTGGGAAAGGCTGCGGTGTGAACGGTGGTGTGGCTTACATCACCTCCACGGTGGAGTCCTACGTGGACGTGCAGAAGCCGTACCGCATGCGCTCCATCGACCGGGACCACGGCGCGGTGTTCCAGTCCGACAAGGTGGACACTGCACACCACTTCCGCGGTATTCCAGAGCTGGATCTGTCCTTCGTCCCTGCCGCCAGCAACGGCACCCTGGTGGTGTACCTGCTCTCCGTGGACCGAGACGGGGTGTGGGGCCACCTGTTCTCCTTCACGCCGTGGACCTTCAAGGAGGCCGTGCCCGGGCAGGCGAACACCATCACCGCCATGCCGCTGACCATGGTGGCGTACGACATGGACGAGGGACACAGCCTGGCAGTGGTGCTGGGCTCGCATGACCCGCTCTTCTTGGACCAGAGCCCACCGGATGTGCAAATCAGCTTACTGGAGGGCACGCAGTTGCGCATGCCAGTCAACGAAGCGTGGTAGGATGTGCACATCAGCTTACTGGAGGGCGCGCAGTTGCGCATGCCAGTCAACGAAGCTTGGTAGGATGTGCACATCAGCTTACTGGAGGGCGCGCAGTTGCACATGCCAGTCAACGAAGCGTGGTAGGATGTGCACATCAGCTTCCTGGAGGGCGCGCAGTTGCGCTTGCCAGCAGTCAACGAAGCGTGGTAGGATGTGCACATCAGCTTACTGGAGGGCGCGCAGTTGCGCTTGCCAGCAGTCAACGAAGCGTGGTAGGAAATATGTCGCTGTGTAGACCATGAGCCCTCCTCGAGGATGCGCGCACCACCAGGCAATGCATTGAAAGTACATGAAGGAATCAAAGCCTCGCAGTGTAGTATTACATTTACGGTACCAAACAAAGCTCCACATCAAGTACCTCGTATGCTCTAATAAACCCAAACTAAGAACCCCCCCCCCCCCCCCCCTCACGCATACAGTATCTGTCGTCATTGCGTTGCCTTCAAATCATCCGCTCCTCTCCGTCGCCACTGCTCCTGTCCGGCCTGTGCCTCTGACCCGTATCCCAGTATCCTTTTCATAGTGGTCAGAGGTCAGTTTCAGCAGAGGTAACAGCGCTGGGGAGGGAGGGAGAGAGAGAGCTGAGGTTTTGCGACAGAATATTCTGCTGGTAGTGTGCGTCCAGTGATTCGAATGGTCTTGTCAATGATATTGAGCTATCGGTAGTTCTAAACAAAGCATGTAATATAACAAATGAATTTAAATTATGATTATTGATCGCATTAGACCATGTTCGAAATACTTCGAAGTATAAAAAGTAAAGATGCTGGTGTGCGTCACAGGGTTCTACTATAGTATACTGCAGATGGGCATACACTGTAAATTTTCCCTCGAGTAAAGTCCCCACCGACCAACCACGTGGAGCAAAAGTTAAAGTAAAATCCCAAATTTTACGAGTTACCTGCTGGATTAGACGAGTCCACGCTAGTAAAAAACTAAAATCATTACTTTTTACCCACTGGACTACCACGACGTTGTACGAGTATTATTCCAAATAAAGCGTAGCAGACAGTCTGTCGAGCTGGGCTTCTAGAGTACTTCCAAGCAGGCGATCCGTTATGATTCTTTCACCCTTGCTTGCTACTGTGGGTGCGTTTCTCGTCGTGACGTTTGCTGGCCCTGTAGATCATAAAATAGATGCTTTGCCAGGATGGTTTCCCAGAGAGTTACCGTCCATGCAATATTCCGGATTCGTAGATGCGGATGCGAGTGACTATTTGAAGATGCATTATTGGTTCGTAGAGTGTGAGGAAGATCCTGTCAATGCCCCGCTAGTGCTGGTAAGCTGTTTAATATGAGCTGTCCAACACGCGCACCAGTGAAGAATTATGGAATTGAATTCGGAATTATCGTTATGATTTTATTCTGTGTGTATTATTTGTCAACAGTGGTTTAATGGTGGTCCTGGGGCATCTTCCTTGTATGGTAAGTGCGATTCAAAATAAATGAACAAAAGTGTTTTCCCACTCAAGCTGCTGCTTGTGGTGACCCTTTCTCGGGCCTCCGATTCAACATGAGTTGAAGATAAATATCTTCCCACTAATCAGCTACCTGATAAAAGCCGTGAATATGATTCTTCTTTGAGGTGGATGTGTTGAAGTATAGCTAATTAAAGCATTTTATACACGACGATAATGTACTCAACATAGGGTTGATGGTGGAGCTTGGTCCCTTCCTGGTATCAGATCTGTCCTTGTCTGGCCCTGAGTACGAAGCCACGGGTGTGCCGCAGCTGATCTACAACCCGTATGGCTGGCAGAAGGTGGCGAACGTGTTGGCGCTGTCCATTCCCCCGCCCGTGGGGTTTTCGTTCTGCAACCCCCCCGGGCCTGCAGCGGTTGGCAATGGTAAGGACATATAGGGCTCAGTGTAGGTATACTGTACGTAGTGGTTTTGAACGTCTAAATATGGTAGATATGATCTCCCCCTTATGTCTCCTCCTCCTTGTTCTCATCATTATTTTTCTCGCTGGGTGAATCATTGTTGCTGTTTCTTGGATGCTGTAGACTGCGGCGCATGGAACGACACGAGCACTGCAGAAGTTACGTACTACGCGATCCGGTCCTGGCTAGAGTTGTTTCCAGAGTACAAGGAGAATGAGATGTTTCTGCTGGGCGAGAGCTACGCAGGCGTGTATGTCCCCACCATCGTGCAGCAGATCTTGGCGCACCCGGAGGATGGTATGAATCTGCAAGGCTTCGGAGTTGGGGACGCTTGCACACCTCCAGAAATCTGTGGCGTTGATCCCCATGGTCCATACTACCAGATCCAGTTCTTGTACGGCAAGTCTGCATTCTCGAATCAGTTATATGAAGAGATCTTCACGGTGTGCAGCACTGAAGAACTCATCAATGGCGACTTGTCAGATAACTGTAGACCCCTCATTGCTGAAATGCACGAGCAAGTTGGTGGCTATTGGGTGTATGGGTATTACGACAACTGTTGGTACGAGAACGACATCAGGCGGCGCAGGCTGTGGGCCCCCAAGGGAGAGGATGGGGAAGATGTCTGGCCTGCGGGGCAGCAGCGCTACTACGGCCCGCCTATCGCCCGCACATCAGCGGTGGGCATTACGCCGAATGAAGACCAGTTCGTAGGAGGCAACGGTTATGCCTGCGGGGGACCCGGTGCACAGGCACTCTATCTGGATCTGCCGGAAGTGAAGCGCGCTCTTAACCTCCCACAAGAGGCCACATTCTTCCAATGCGATAACGGACAAGATTTCACTTATCGTTATACCGAAAGAGACTTAGTATCGTGGTATAAACAAATCATCGCCGAGGGGAAACTCCGTATAGTGGTGTACAACGGCGACACAGATCCTGGTATCAACGTGTTCCATGCTCAGAACTGGACTAGTCACCTAGGCTTCGCTGAGACTGAGTCGTGGCGTGCATGGACGCTGGATGGGTGCCAGAGCGTGGGCGGGTACGTGACTCGCTACGAGAACAACTTCGACTTTTTGACGGTGAAGGGCAGTGGACACATGGTGCCGCTCCACCGGCCACAGGCATCACTAGAGTTTTTGAGTCGGTTCCTGCGCGGAGAAGATTACAAGCAGTACGACTCATCCTGCTCCGCTCCGCCAGCCACCGGCTCCGACCGCAGCGTCTATTCTGAGAGCCAGACCTCGACTACAGCATCGGGCAAGGGGAGTGCGGAGGAGGTGCGACTTCTACAGGAGATGGAGAATGCCGAGCAGCAGCACCGTGCAAAGATGGCGCAGTTGCAGTTGGAGTTGTTGAGAGCTTCCCAGGCCACCCAGACGTCCCAATAGGAGTCAGGCAGGAGAGCTACTGAGTGGTAAAAGCTGCAGACATGGATATCCGAGGCATGATCAACTTGAGTTGAAGCATTTGTGGCTTCATTATGCTTTATTGCACTGCTACTCTAGTGGACTTGCTCTCGCTGCGACCCAGCCGAGACGTTGTTGTTTATTGCATTGCATATCCCATCCTTAGGCGAGCTGCCTCTCAAAGTACCTTTATCAGGGCAAACTAAATCCTCTATCAGAGAAGTTAAACTATACCGTCGTACGCGAGCAGCTACGTTAAATGCCGTGAATTTAATAGAAAGAGATAGATTCTAGTATGGGTAAATTGTCTTCTCTTCCAGTCCGGACTACCAGAGTGTGTGGTTTATCTGCTGGAGTCACATATTACTTATTTACTGTTTATTTTATTTAGTTTGCTCCATTGGAAGGAGCTTCGACCCTGCCTCCTGTGAGATTGTGTTACCGTAGTGACACTTTGGATGGATGGCGGTGCACGAGCTATAGGTACCTTTGGTACTGTTTAAGCTTTGAACAAGCCCAATGCAAACACAATATTTACTCATGTACGCTTCTTATCATAGTTTTAGTTGAAATTAATGAAGTGTTAGTCTGGGAGTAATAATAATACAACATGACAAACAGAATAAAGGATCCCTTCGACTAACTCAATACTGCTGATTTGACAGCATGGAGTGCAACACAGGTAAGATAATTCACTCAACCCTTCGCGCATGATAATGCTTTCCTGGGGTGAAAAATAGTCTCATACAGATGGTATAATAGTATCTGCTGATGACACCACTGGTATCATCAGCAAGGAAGTATCTGAAGTATCTGAACCCAGTACCTGATAGAAACACACCACGGCAGTAAAGCTGCTGCTTAGAACTGTACCACATCGTGCTAACCGTGAACCACTTGTGAAAAGTAATAACACAACTTGTCGCAGCAAAAGAACAAGTGGTTTAAAGCGAATCCCAGGATCGTACTTCAAAATCCATGCCTCGGATATCCATGTCTGCAGCTTTTACCACTCAGTAGCTCTCCTGCCTGACTCCTATTGGGACGTCTGGGTGGCCTGGGAAGCTCTCAACAACTCCAACTGCAACTGCGCCATCTTTGCACGGTGCTGCTGCTCGGCATTCTCCATCTCCTGTAGAAGTCGCACCTCCTCCGCACTCCCCTTGCCCGATGCTGCAGTCGAGGTCTGGCCCTCAGAATAGACGCTGCGGTCGGAGCCGGTGGCTGGCGGAGCGGAGCAGGATGAGTCGTACTGCTTGTAATCTTCTCCGCGCAGGAACCGACTCAAAAACTCTAGTGATGCCTGTGGCCGGTGGAGCGGCACCATGTGTCCACTGCCCTTCACCGTCAAAAAGTCGAAGTTGTTCTCGTAGCGAGTAACGTACCCGCCCACGCTCTGGCACCCATCCAGCGTCCATGCACGCCACGACTCAGTCTCAGCGAAGCCTAGGTGACTAGTCCAGTTCTGAGCTTGGAAGGCACTAATGCAGGGATCTGTGTCGCCGTTGTAGACGATCACACGTAGCTTTCCCTCGGCGATGACCTCCTTGTAGAAGCTGATCACGTCTTTCTCTGTCTCAGAATAAGTGAAATCTTGTCCGTTATCGCATTGGAAGAATGTGGCCTCTTGTGGGAGGTTAAGAGCGCGCTTCACTTCCGGCAGATCCAGATAGAGTGCCTGTGCACCGGGTCCCCCGCAGGCATAACCGTTGCCTCCTACGAACTGGTCTTCATTCGGCGTAATGCCCACCGCTGATGTGCGGGCGATAGGCGGGCCGTAGTAGCGCTGCTGCCCCGCAGGCCAGCCATCTTCCCCATCCTCTCCCTTGGGGGCCCACAGCCTGCGCCGCCTGATGTCGTTCTCGTACCAACAGTTGTCGTAATACCCATACACCCAATAGCCACCAACTTCAGCGTCCATCTTTGCGACAGACTGGCTGCAGATATCTGACAAGTCGCCATTGATGAGTTCTTCAGTGCTGCACACCGTGAAGATCTCTTCATATAACTGATTCGAGAATGCAGACTTGCCGTACAAGAACTGGATCTGGTAGTATGGACCATAGTGATTACTTCCACAGATTTCTGGAGGTGTGCAAGCGTCCCCAACTCCGAAGCCTTGCAGATTCATACCATCCTCCGGGTGCGCCAAGATCTGCTGCACGATGGTGGGGACATACACGCCTGCGTAGCTCTCGCCCAGCAGAAACATCTCATTCTCCTTGTACTCTGGAAACAACTCTAGCCAGGACCGGATCGCGTAGTACGTAACTTCTGCAGTGCTCGTGTCGTTCCATGCGCCGCAGTCTACAGCATCCAAGAAACAGCAACAATGATTCACCCAGCGAGAAAAATAATGATGAGAACAAGGAGGAGGAGACATAAGGGAGAGATCATATCTACCATATTTAGACGTTTAAAACCACTACGTACAGTATACCTACACTGAGCCCTATATGTCCTTACCATTGCCAACCGCTGCAGGCCCGGGGGGGTTGCAGAACGAAAACCCCACGGGCGGGGGAATGGACAGCGCCAACACGTTCGCCACCTTCTGCCAGCCATACGGGTTGTAGATCAGCTGCGGCACACCCGTGGCTTCGTACTCAGGGCCAGACAAGGACAGATCTGATACCAGGAAGGGACCAAGCTCCACCATCAACCCTATGTTGAGTACAATATCGTCGTGTATAAAATGCTTTGATTAGCTAAACTACAACACATCCACCTCAAAGAAGAATCATATTCACGGCTTTTATCAGGTAGCTGATCAGTGGGAAGATATTTATCTTCAACTCATGTTGAATCGAAGGAAAGAGGGTCGCCACAAGCAGCAGCTTGAACGGGAAAACACTTTTGTTCATTTATTTTGAATCGCACTTACCATACAAGGAAGATGCCCCAGGACCACCATTAAACCACTGTTAACAAATAATACACACAGAATATAATCAAAACGATAATTCCGAATTCAATTCCATAATTCTTCACTGGAGCGCACTCGTTTAATTTTATACAATACTTGTGCGCTTGGTGGCGGTCACCAAATTTTATCACAGCTCATATTAAAAACAGCTTACCAGCACTAGCGGAGCGTTGACAGGATCTTCCTCACACTCTACGAACCAATAATGCATCTTCAAATAATCGCTCGCATCCGCATCAACGAATCCGGAATATTGCGCGGACGGCAATTCTCTGGGAAACCATCCTGGCAAGGCATCTATTTTATGATCTACAGGGCCAGCTACCGCCACAGTAAGGACGAAGAGAAATGCCCCCACAGTAGCAAGAAAGAGTAAAAGAATCATAGCGGATATTTCACGCGTTCTTAGCAGTAAATTTTACTACTTGTGGGTACGAGTACTCGTACTTACTACTCGTAGTACTACTTTCCGTGTCGTAAGTTATATTGATTTGGTTACTTGCCGAAGCAGCAGAGACTCCACCACCCGAACTACTGTAGTCGGAGAAGGTGCGAATTAATCAATCCCAGGAATCAAAGTGTGAGGATTACACTTGGCAGAACCTTCTCCGACTAGTTCGGGTGGTGGAGGTCTCTGCTGCTTCGGCAAGTAACCAAATCAATCAATCAATCAATGATTCAACTTGTAATAACGTTTAGCAGTTGCTCTTGTGTTAGTTACCGGCATAACTTATCCTCAACTTGTAGGTCATTGATTGATTGATTCCTGTGATCGATGACGATATTCTTTCGGAGAGATGATGATATCCTCCAATTGAAGCAGCGATGCAGTGTCATCGAATTATTATAATAATTCCAGGGGGCTGTCATCTGACGATGATCATATGCTGCTCGATGAAGACGCTCGGGCAAATCAACCAATTATTATAGTTTTTGAGATCACCGGTATAACCACTCGACAATGGGATACAACTGCTAGTGAAATTTTCACTTGAAATATCTCAACCGTCTATCGCTGCGATATTGTTATGATGGCGTTCCGGGGTATCGCATTCTTTTGTAGCATTAAATTTAGCACATTAATAGCCGCACTAGATATTCAAATTGGATGGGAAGAGGAATATTCATTGGACAGCCGGTTCGCGACATCTGGGTGTGATCTCCCTGTCCTACATGCTCAAGATCTCCTTACACAAACAGATCTTCCTACAGATCAATATGCTTATGTTGTGAAGGGTCTGGTTGATGATTGGCCGGCCAACGAGCGCTGGAAGAAAAACAATTTTTTGCGAATCTACGGTGAAAAATCTGTCCGAACAGGCTCAGAATCTTCCATAGTTAACACTGGCGGTAGGCCAGAAGACCAAAGAACTTTAGCCGAATTGATTGCACAAATGCATCAAAAGTATACCGTCCCGCGCATGAGTAACGAATCTCTTCCGCATGGAGTAAGACTAGGTGACACATTTGTCTTCGATAGTGCGGTCCTCAGCTCTATTCCGGAGCTCAAGCATGATTTCTCCGTTCCGGGAATATTTAGCTCTTGGGATAGGCCGGATAGAGAAAAGGAGTTTCTGATGTGGCATTTGCTTTCCATCGGTCCTAGCAATTCAGGTCTGCCCTTTCACAACCACGGGCAGACATGGCTGGCGGTGGTGCACGGCAAGAAGAAGTGGTTCCTGTACCCGCCTGGCTACGACGCGCCGTCTGAGGTGGACGCGCAGTTTAATCCCATGTTCCCCGTGTCGGAGTGGCTGGGCAGCGTGTACGAGCGCATCCAGTGGGCCCCGAAGCCGCCTGCAGTGCAGCTGCAGTTCTCGGAGCATCTGGGTGGTTATACGCCAGTGGAGATGAGTAGGGGTGAAGGGGCAAGCCCACCAGTAGATGGGAGTAGGGGGTACAGGCCCCTGGAGTGCGTGCAGGAGCCAGGAGACGTACTGTACCTGCCCACGCGCTGGAGTCATCTGACAATGAACATTGGGGAGACAATCGCTATAGGGGCGCAAGAAAGGCTTTCTGACGAAGAGCGGTAAGCCAAGTGCATTTATGTAGAATGTTTTTGTCTATGCTTTTCTAGCTTCAGCTATACATGTCTTGAAAAGGTTTGGATAGCATACCATTAAACTGTGTGAGTGAGCAATGTCATTATTTGCTGTGATGTGTCTATTCATTTAGAGCCAAGACGAGCCACGCTACTTTGGAAAAGTTTCCCAATAGCTTCGATGCAAGGAAGGGTGAGCATAATTGATCGAGACACAGTATCACAATAGTGCTAATAGGATCCACTACATATTTTTCGTTCCTTGCTCATTTTAACGTGTGTTCTTGCTTGCTTTACTGCATCTTTCACGCTATTGGTGGCGCTGAAATATCAACTACTATTCCCTTTTATTTCCAGATTACGCCCTCGCGTTGGCGAATATGGGAAACAGCGAGCTGCAAAGCCTTCGCTCTGAGATCCACCGTTTAAAACGCTCCTATCACGCTCAGCTACATCAGTTGCACTCTCCTCCACCTTGTCCTCCCCCTAGACTGGGGGATTTAATTGAGTTTCCTGAGGGCACCCCCCTCCGTGTACTAAACGACCTGCTGCTCCACAGTAAGGACACATGGGTGGTTCTATATTACGACAGCAGCATGGCTGGCTACAGCATGCACGATCTCTCAGATGTAGCCATCGCGAAAGAGGATGCAGATGCAGAGGA
Organism: Eutreptiella sp. 'Long Island Sound 2002'; assembly: GCA_964036045.1. NCBI lineage: Eukaryota > Euglenozoa > Euglenophyceae > Eutreptiales > Eutreptiaceae > Eutreptiella > Eutreptiella sp. 'Long Island Sound 2002'. Next base: position 46,820 of record CAXIWF010001165.1, on the reverse strand, counting down.
GGTTCTGACACGCGCTGCAGCTGCCCTGCACCAGGCTGGCATTGCCCAAGCTGCACGGAGGCCTCATATCAACGCAGTTGGGGCTGGTGCAAGCAGGAGCCATGTCATAGAAGACCAGCGGCAGCGGCAGTTTGCCCACACAGCCAGATCTGGTAAAAGTGGAATTAACCGCAGTTATAATGATGATAAGAGTAATGACATCATGAAAAGCAGCATGCAAAAGATTTTGCAGACGCTTGGAGATATCGAGGGAGGAGTGCTGCGCCGAAATATCTTCCACCGAACTATTCGTTCTCTCCGTAAGCTAGCCAAGATCCTCCAAAGAGATGCCAACGTAGCTACATTCGATGTGAAAGGCCTCGTGCGAGAAGCATCCCGCTCACCTAGCCACACACGCACCGCCCCTACCGGTGGCACTGAACCTGGTAGTCGGAGTGGTAGAAGCTACCGAGGCGGGTTGCCAGCGCTGCCTTTGGAAGAAGTATACAAAATAGATTATGACGATGGTGGTGTCATAGAAAGAGCTTTCAGCAAACTCCCGGCACTAGTCCTACACTGCGGCGATGTGCTAGCTTCTTCTGCCCCCAAAGCCCCTTCTGGCTCTTCAGATTCAAGCATAGAAGTTGATGCTTCAGGCGCAGCAGCAGCACCACCTTCTTCAATAGCAGTAGAAGAAGATGATGATGAACAGAACAGCCGAAAACATTTTAATGGCTTTCCATCTGCAGCTAGTGTTGGTAATTGCAGTGGAGATACCAGTGGATCTGATGCCGGAAATGACCGCGGAGAAGAGGGAAGCACATTCTCAGTGGATGAAAAGGGCATTGAATATCGCGGGCGTGATCTGCTTTATGTGGAGAGCCTACAGGACTTCGTGCTGGAGACCATGAGGCAGCGCAGACTGGCACACGGAGCAGTGATGGGCATCAGTGTGGCCGTGCGCAGCCTGTACGTGAGGGCCGTGCACAGCTTCAGCATCGCGCTAGAGTCCAAGCCGCTGCACCCAGAGGTGATCGCATTGTGCGGAGAGGTGGCGGGACTAGCGCGTGACTTCGACACGATGCACCGAGTGCTGCAGCATGGAGCGCGCATCCTCGATGCCATCGACCGAGCAGCCATCTCGCCTCTGTCTCTTGCCTCCAGCTATCATAAACTAGCGTCTTCATATCTCGAAACTTCTCTGTATCTGGACACGCTTGAGATGTTGGAGCGCAGTGTGGAGGCCCAGCCTGAGTTCATGCTGGCTTGGAGAGACCTGACCACCGTGTACACTGAGACGGGTCGTCGGGAGGAGGCTATTCGGGCCTTCGGAAAGCTGACCGAGGCTTTGCACCCCTTGTCGCAATTCGGGCGAGACTCGTGGCGACACATTTTGCTGGAATTGGAAGAGGCCATTAAAACCTTGCCTTTACACAGCAGCTGATAACGTATCTGTAAGTAATCCCAACATGCGCTATCATAGTGGGAGAAATAAACCAGCATGGAGGAGATTATGTACTGGAAACAATATTATTTATTTCTGCACCCGGTAAATTAACGATTTTTTATTACGGTAGCAGTGCCGGTCTGCTGTTACAGCATGAGTCAGTTTTCCTATTCTTTAGGAAGTCTGATTATGGCGGCAGTACTATAAATTTCAATATTATTAGAGTGACGGACTAGATAACTCCGGTCTGCCTAAGTAATAGTGCTTTATTTAAAGCGAAAATTAAATGGTTCATTTTATATGAAGCCGAACAATAACAAATTTATCAGCACCATGTTGGCAAATATGCTAGCTACTTACTTGGTACTGGGTTCTCATTTGGTAGATATCCTTATCGTGGTCTGGAATTCAAGTTCAATAATTACTGTAATCACAAAAGTATTCAGTGGATGAAGCACAAGCAATTAGCGAGGAACGCTATTCTTTCTTGCACTATGATTGTAGAACTGAACCGAAATAAAGCGCATTCTCAATACGCCGGAGAACGGGATATATATGTACAACCTGTTACCCAAACAGGATAGCTGGGGACTGAGGGCAAGAATAATTTCGTAAGGGGCCCCGGCAAAGCTATGAAGGCATATTTTTTTTTTCAAAATATCAACATTCGTCAATGTCCAGATCTGCCACAGACTTAGGAGTACACTTTTCGCTTATCTTGTGTCTCCGGTCTCTTTCCTGAATGTCAATACGATCATCTATTTCCAATTTCGCGATATTTTCAATGACCGATGGAAGCTTTTGCCCAGGAAGTTCGTACATGCTGTATCGGCGGTTGCGACCACTGGCAGTTCGAGTAAGGACATGCTTAGTTTCAAACGTGGGGTCAATATCAACGAATTGATCGTAATCATTTTCAGCAACATTTTTCTCGCATTTAAAACTTTGCATACGACGCAGTATCAGATCCGGAAAGAACTGATCGGGGATAATATCGGTGGGACTTCTCGTCCCATCAAGATCGCCGTGCCGAGTATCTTCTGTCATAGGGCTAAAGTATGTGAATCAGGGTGCACTTTCTAAACAGTATGGTTAAATAAAACTATTGTGTAAGATTTTTTACCCGTTCGTGTTACATTTTTCTTTTTGCTCGGAATGAATAAATAAATTTGCCATTATCTTTAAATTTATCCATAAATTCTATATCTAAAATTCAGATGTTAATGTAGTTAATAAGGTAAGCTACGAGTAAATTCACTGCTGCTTCGATGCCTGGGATAACTCACCAAAGTTCAAGTTGAAATGATTTGGTTCAAGCTCACAGAATTTAAACCAACCTGTAATATTCTGGTTTAATATCGAAATGAATCCATGAAAATCAGGCTATTTGAACTTTTAAAATTTTAGTTGGTGAAAAGACAGTTTTCAATGGACAGAGATGGAGATTCGATCATACCAAGTGCGTGTGAGAAGCAGATTCAAAAAAAAATTCCGCAGATCGTGGATTCCAGCACACTCGTAAACTTTACCATTCCTGGCACCTGGATTAATGTTATGAGGCCACCAAGAAACTCTGAGTATGTCCCGGAATCTCAGTAATTTAAAAGGAGAAACCAGGTAAAATTTACAGCTAGAATATCCACTATATAGTAAAGCATTCCGGTGATGGCATGGTAAAGCATTTCCGGTATATAGTTTATGGTAAAAAAATTTACAATGTAGTACTCTAACATATATATTGCTATAGACGGAGAGAAATGTACCGAAAGAGTATGACTCTTCTCCTATGGCATTCAATTTGCTTAGCCACCAATGTTCAGGCAGATTCTTGCTATCGAGAGGAATCATGCGCCGATATTTGTCCGTGGGGACCCGATATATGTGACAATGGTTTCGATCATGACTGCCAAGATAAAATAGCCGGTTCATTCGTTTGTAGAGATAAAACAAGATGCCTGGATTACGATAGATGTGACGATAAGGATGCCGCATTACGATCGGGTCATCTATGCAACACTTTCCCATACTATAATGGATTATACCCTCTTGGTGATATGAAGTAAGTGTCTATCAATGTCGAATCATTTTATTCAAAGTGTTATCACTTTTTTGTAACGAAATGAATATTTTGAATGTAATTATAATCACATTGTACCTTACCATTTTTGCTTATATAATATGACAAGATACGATGACGAGGAAGAAAGTTATAAGTGCAATGTAATGGTTAAAAACAGCGTATCCAGCTACTGTTCTCAGTGGACTACCGAAGAAAATAACTTGACGGAGTTTGAGCTTGGGGAAGCAACCTGTACTGATGAAAGTAAGAACGGTGCATATTGTGACAAGTGGAACATCAAGCAAAATGAGTACGAGAAATGTTGGATTGATATCGTGACCTATGAACGCTGCGATGATGACGGTCACTGTGAGACTGTGACAGAGTCTATCGAATACTGCTGCTCCGATGATGGGAGTAGCGATGGTATCGAGTGCTGTGAGGACGTATGTGATGTCGATTTCTACTCGAGTAACGGCAAGCATTCCGAGTTTGCTTACTGTGAGTGCCGCAGGGAGGCGAATAACGGTCTCTTTTGCGCGGAGTGGTACTGCGAAGAAACAGACAACAGCGACAAGTTCGAAGAGGAAACATACACATGCCTGAAGAGTGGGGGGCCAAACTCCCCGAGCAACGTATCTGCAGCGGTGAGTTCGGTGAGTTTGGATGAAGATAATGGATACTATTGTGCGAAATGGATTGGCTCTATTGATTCAGTGCCGGAATTTGAAATGTCCAAGTGTGGTTGCACAAAGCCCAGTCCAGATGAGCTGTACTGCAGTGAATGGGAGTGTGACGAGCGGGGAGTGGACTACTGGTGGCCCAATATGTTATGGTGTCTGCTCAGTGGAATCGTTGGAGATGGTCCCATCCTGGCATTGATGGTGCTGACAGCTCGCAAGCTAATCTACGGTGCTCCCGCATCTTACTCTTACAGCGATGTGAACACCTCTGCATGGCTAATTGGAGCTGCTGTTCTTTTCTGGGCTGGTGGGGTGACCATGATTGGAGTCTGGCTCGCCGGCCTCGGTGTGCTTTTTCTCACGTATGTGCCGCTCGTAGCTGTATATATATTAGTGCATGTGTGGGCATATTGCAGGAAGCGAAGTCAACGCGACGGAACTGATTCTTCCTTCTCCATAATGGCTTCAATACGGGACTTCATTCGATGCTGTTGCCTTGCCAACCACAAGCATAAAGAGCAAAAGTTGCCAAACAGAGAAACTTCAACAACCCTTGAACTTGGTGAGAGCTACATTTCCGTTAATAAAGACAGTTGGTGCTCAGACGATCCCGGTGCTGACGGCCGTTGCGAGAATGATGATGATAATGCTCCGCTGAGTGAGCAGCCCTCAGCTCCTTATGCGGAGACTACAGAACCGAATGCTTCAGAAAGACTCGATGGTGCGATTTTAGCGGATCCAGCTCCTGGAGCTACAACTACTACCATTGCTAAAACTGGTTCAACTGCTGGGGCCCCTATACGGGGCTCTGCTGTTGGTACCTTTGCAACGGTAGCCACTCCTGTCGTATTCGGGGACCGCAGCACGGCAGATGCATCGATCGACATATGTTCAGTTTATGTTTCTATTCCACCCGAAAGCGAGCTGGGCATCTCAGTGGTGGACAAACAAGAAAATGAGCTTGAGACTTCGCTGGCCCGCCTAACTGATCTGAATGAACGTGGGCTGCTCACCGATGGCATTTACGAACGCAAAGTATCTGCTCTGCTGCATAAGTATAAAATTTTAACATCCGACTAAGATGATGATTGTTATAGTTACTATCATATCGTGGCCGAGCTGCAGCAGATAATGGCAGCAGCAGAACGGTCTCCCGGTGAACACACATGTTAACATCCGACTAAGATGATGATTGTTATAGTTACTATCATATCGTGGCCGAGCTGCAGCAGATAATGGCAGCAGCAGAACGGTCTCCCGGTGAACACACATGTTAACATCCGACTAAGATGATGATTGTTATAGTTACTATCATATCGTGGCCGAGCTGCAGCAGATAATGGCAGCAGCAGAACGGTCTCCCGGTGAACACACATTTTAACATCCGACTAAGATGATGATTGTTATAGTTACTATCATATCGTGGCCGAGCTGCAGCAGATAATGGCAGCAGCAGAACGGTCCCCCGGTGAACACACATAAGATGATGATTGTTATAGTTACTATCATATCGTGGCCGAGCTGCAGCAGATAATGGCAGCAGCAGAACGGTCTCCCGGTGAACACACATAAGATGATGATTGTTATAGTTACTATCATATCGTGGCCGAGCTGCAGCAGATAATGGCAGCAGCAGAACGGTCCCCCGTTGAACACACATAAGATGATGATTGTTATAGTTACTATCATATCGTGGCCGAGCTGCAGCAGATAATGGCAGCAGCAGAACGGTCTCCCGGTGAACACACATAAGATGATGATTGTTATAGTTACTATCATATCGTGGCCGAGCTGCAGCAGATAATGGCAGCAGCAGAACGGTCCCCCGTTGAACACACATAAGATGATGATTGTTATAGTTACTATCATATCGTGGCCGAGCTGCAGCAGATAATGGCAGCAGCAGAACGGTCTCCCGGTGAACACACATGTTAACATCCGACTAAGATGATGATTGTTATAGTTACTATCATATCGTGGCCGAGCTGCAGCAGATAATGGCAGCAGCAGAACGGTCTCCCGGTGAACACACATGTTAACATCCGACTAAGATGATGATTGTTATAGTTACTATCATATCGTGGCCGAGCTGCAGCAGATAATGGCAGCAGCAGAACGGTCTCCCGGTGAACACACATGTTAACATCCGACTAAGATGATGATTGTTATAGTTACTATCATATCGTGGCCGAGCTGCAGCAGATAATGGCAGCAGCAGAACGGTCTCCCGGTGAACACACATGTTAACATCCGACTAAGATGATGATTGTTATAGTTACTATCATATCGTGGCCGAGCTGCAGCAGATAATGGCAGCAGCAGAACGGTCTCCCGGTGAACACACATGTTAACATCCGACTAAGATGATGATTGTTATAGTTACTATCATATCGTGGCCGAGCTGCAGCAGATAATGGCAGCAGCAGAACGGTCCCCCGTTGAACACACATAAGATGATGATTGTTATAGTTACTATCATATCGTGGCCGAGCTGCAGCAGATAATGGCAGCAGCAGAACGGTCTCCCGGTGAACACACATAAGATGATGATTGTTATAGTTACTATCATATCGTGGCCGAGCTGCAGCAGATAATGGCAGCAGCAGAACGGTCCCCCGTTGAACACACATAAGATGATGATTGTTATAGTTACTATCATATCGTGGCCGAGCTGCAGCAGATAATGGCAGCAGCAGAACGGTCTCCCGGTGAACACACATAAGATGATGATTGTTATAGTTACTATCATATCGTGGCCGAGCTGCAGCAGATAATGGCAGCAGCAGAACGGTCCCCCGTTGAACACACATAAGATGATGATTGTTATAGTTACTATCATATCGTGGCCGAGCTGCAGCAGATAATGGCAGCAGCAGAACGGTCTCCCGGTGAACACACATGTTAACATCCGACTAAGATGATGATTGTTATAGTTACTATCATATCGTGGCCGAGCTGCAGCAGATAATGGCAGCAGCAGAACGGTCTCCCGGTGAACACACATGTTAACATCCGACTAAGATGATGATTGTTATAGTTACTATCATATCGTGGCCGAGCTGCAGCAGATAATGGCAGCAGCAGAACGGTCTCCCGGTGAACACACATGTTAACATCCGACTAAGATGATGATTGTTATAGTTACTATCATATCGTGGCCGAGCTGCAGCAGATAATGGCAGCAGCAGAACGGTCTCCCGGTGAACACACATGTTAACATCCGACTAAGATGATGATTGTTATAGTTACTATCATATCGTGGCCGAGCTGCAGCAGATAATGGCAGCAGCAGAACGGTCTCCCGGTGAACACACATGTTAACATCCGACTAAGATGATGATTGTTATAGTTACTATCATATCGTGGCCGAGCTGCAGCAGATAATGGCAGCAGCAGAACGGTCCCCCGTTGAACACACATAAGATGATGATTGTTATAGTTACTATCATATCGTGGCCGAGCTGCAGCAGATAATGGCAGCAGCAGAACGGTCTCCCGGTGAACACACATAAGATGATGATTGTTATAGTTACTATCATATCGTGGCCGAGCTGCAGCAGATAATGGCAGCAGCAGAACGGTCCCCCGTTGAACACACATAAGATGATGATTGTTATAGTTACTATCATATCGTGGCCGAGCTGCAGCAGATAATGGCAGCAGCAGAACGGTCTCCCGGTGAACACACATGTTAACATCCGACTAAGATGATGATTGTTATAGTTACTATCATATCGTGGCCGAGCTGCAGCAGATAATGGCAGCAGCAGAACGGTCTCCCGGTGAACACACATGTTAACATCCGACTAAGATGATGATTGTTATAGTTACTATCATATCGTGGCCGAGCTGCAGCAGATAATGGCAGCAGCAGAACGGTCTCCCGGTGAACACACATGTTAACATCCGACTAAGATGATGATTGTTATAGTTACTATCATATCGTGGCCGAGCTGCAGCAGATAATGGCAGCAGCAGAACGGTCTCCCGGTGAACACACATGTTAACATCCGACTAAGATGATGATTGTTATAGTTACTATCATATCGTGGCCGAGCTGCAGCAGATAATGGCAGCAGCAGAACGGTCTCCCGGTGAACACACATGTTAACATCCGACTAAGATGATGATTGTTATAGTTACTATCATATCGTGGCCGAGCTGCAGCAGATAATGGCAGCAGCAGAACGGTCCCCCGTTGAACACACATAAGATGATGATTGTTATAGTTACTATCATATCGTGGCCGAGCTGCAGCAGATAATGGCAGCAGCAGAACGGTCTCCCGGTGAACACACATAAGATGATGATTGTTATAGTTACTATCATATCGTGGCCGAGCTGCAGCAGATAATGGCAGCAGCAGAACGGTCCCCCGTTGAACACACATAAGATGATGATTGTTATAGTTACTATCATATCGTGGCCGAGCTGCAGCAGATAATGGCAGCAGCAGAACGGTCTCCCGGTGAACACACATAAGATGATGATTGTTATAGTTACTATCATATCGTGGCCGAGCTGCAGCAGATAATGGCAGCAGCAGAACGGTCCCCCGTTGAACACACATAAGATGATGATTGTTATAGTTACTATCATATCGTGGCCGAGCTGCAGCAGATAATGGCAGCAGCAGAACGGTCTCCCGGTGAACACACATAAGATGATGATTGTTATAGTTACTATCATATCGTGGCCGAGCTGCAGCAGATAATGGCAGCAGCAGAACGGTCCCCCGGTGAACACACATAAGATGATGATTGTTATAGTTACTATCATATCGTGGCCGAGCTGCAGTAGATGATGCGTGTGTATGATATAGCCTCTTATTCAACAGAGCACCGATTTGCAAGCAGCCGACTAAAGTTAGCACTAAATGTACTAAAATAGTAATAGGGTCGAAAACTTAACAATCAAATACAACACAACAAGTGCACACTTAAATTACTAACAGCGGCGAAATTCAGAAAGTTATACCAAGTCCCGAGCCTTAGATTATATACAGTACCAAGGCTGCGGCACAGAAAAAAACGGCGGGGGGGGGGGGGGTGAATACAAAGTGGGGCCCTGCAACCTATGAGAGCATCCTTCCGAGATCTTCCTCGAGCGCATTGATCTCCTCCCGCAGCTGCTTGCGCCCATATGCTGTGGGCACGGAGTCTACCACATGCTGCAGCTGCCCCAGCGCCACTTCCGCCGCGCCCCGCTGCCCCATACGCACGTACAGAGTAACCAACTCGGCCAGCGCGGTGTGGTACTGCGGGTGGGCTGCCACACTCTTGTGCAGCACCGGCAGCGCGTCTTCCAGGAGGTTAGCAGCCATGTACGACTGGGCGATTTTATGGTAGCTTGAAGCCAGGGAAAGGGGTGAGATAGTGGAGGGGTCGATGGCATCAATGACAGCGGTGCCGTGCTGCAGCACCCAGTGCATCGTGTCGAAGTCGTGGGCCATACCTGCCACGTCCCCAATCATGGTGATCAGCTCCGGCTGCAGTGGCTTTATTGCCAACGCACGTCTACCAAACACCGGCCGTAGCAGGAGGTATGGCGGTATGATTGCATGAGAAGTGCAGATTGATGTAGCATAAATTTGAACGTATAAATAGCATCATTATCAAAGAGAGAAAGTAAGGCATAGGAGCACATGATTATTGATGAGGTTGATTCGTGTGTGCGAGTGTGTGGACCAATAGTGAGGGGCAAACGGTACAATGCATAACTTAACATCGGGAAATAAACTCATATGCAATACTATGATAGTTCGAGCAAACAAGCATGAGTAAAAGCGGAACAGAAAGACTTACAGCATGCTCTGCACAGCCGCTTTGTTGCGCAATTTAGAGCACACGGGCACCCTGCTGATGGAGCCTCGATGAAGCTCGTGTCGTCGCATGAACTCATGGATGTACTCCTTCATAGTCTGCCAGTCGTGCAGGTGCCCGGGGTACTCTATACCCTCAACATCTGCCACTATTGCGGCCACTCCTGCTGATTCTGATTGGCTCCCTTCGACAGAGTCTATTGACTCCCCATGGGCCACACCGGCGGTATAAGACTCAGATCTCGAGACTAAACCCTTGTGGATCTTCACCATTGGCAGCTGGCTGAATACGTGCTTGTCGTCGGCGGCCCACACAGGGATGAAAGGGTGCTGGCCTGCTTCCGGTGCCTCTTCTATACGCCCTCCCTGTTCTCCTTGGAACCGACCAGTGCCACTAGCCACAGCGGCAGCAGCGGCAGCGGCAGCAGGGGTCTGGAAGAGACTGGTACGCTTGATGCCCCCTTTCAGCACGCTCTCGAGCCTGGCTCCTAGATCACTGTCGCGAGGAACGTCGTACCGTTGAACCCGCCCTGCTACATCCACCAGTGCAACATCAACCTCCCCGTACATGTCTTGCGCTAAAAACCCAAAATCATGAGCTATTTTCTCAAAAAACCCTGGTTTGGAACTATCAAAATATAGTACAACCCATGTGTCCATGCTGCGCTCTAAGAGCAGGTCCAGCTCACGCAGTTCCCTGTTTCCCAGGGAAAGGAGCCCCTGGTGGTTGCTGAGGCCATCTACCATATCTCGCAGTTCATTCAACATGTGGTTGGCTTGGTTGGACTGAGCAAGTCCATAATCTTTTAAGCAAGAAGGAACACACGCACACACACATGGGCAGCATACATAGTGACAAGATCGTAAACATAGAAAGAACAAAAGCGCTGATAAAAGCACGCAAATAATGAGCTTGTGTATTAGAGCATAAGACAGAGAATATGTAGCATGTCCCAGAAAATAGCCTAAAGAGATACAATCTTACCTTTCCAAGCTTCATAGTTGTTCGGATGCTCCTTAAGAGTCTGCTCTGCATGTTTAAACCTGGGGACATTATAGAGTGGAAGCAATTGTAATAAGCGTGCACACATGAAGAAACCTTATCGCGGCGGTGACTCAAACTTGACGCATTATATTGGCATGGTGCCCTGTGTGGATGGAGGCGATTCCATTTCATCCTTATATATAAAAGTTACTGTAAGGAAGCTCACCGCTCTAGATCATGGAGTACTTGCTGCCCCCCGATAGCGATTGTCTCCCCAATGTTCATTGTCAGATGACTCCAGCGCGTGGGCAGGTACAGCACGTCTCCTGGCTCCTGCACGCACTCCAGGGGCCTGTACCCCCTACTCCCATCTACTGGTGGGCTTGCCCCTTCACCCCTACTCATCTCCACTGGCGTATAACCACCCAGATGCTCCGAGAACTGCAGCTGCACTGCAGGCGGCTTCGGGGCCCACTGGATGCGCTCGTACACGCTGCCCAGCCACTCCGACACGGGGAACATGGGATTAAACTGCGCGTCCACCTCAGACGGCGCGTCGTAGCCAGGCGGGTACAGGAACCACTTCTTCTTGCCGTGCACCACCGCCAGCCATGTCTGCCCGTGGTTGTGAAAGGGCAACCCTACATTACCACACATGAAATAGTTATAAGTTATTAACAGTAACCAACGAAGGATTCCAGCAGTCGTGAATCAAAATCAAATCATCGCTCTGTGTTCCGTGATCGTTCCTATCGTGCACATACACTATCATGAATACAATACAAGTATACAAGTATATAGAAAAGTATACCTGACTTGCTTGGCCCCAATGAAAGCATATGCCACATCTGCCCAGCTTCCTCTTCAGACTTATTATCCCAGTCATGAAATATAGCTGGCACAGAGATATCCTCCAGTAGCTCTGGGACTGCCTGAAGAATGGTGGTATCAAATACAAATGCATCACCATAGCGAGTAGTACGTGCTTCCTTCGAATCTCGTTCGGCGAGTTTACCATTTTGGAAAGGATCAGGTGGATTTCCAAGATCACTCTGCAGCGGATATACTTCAAATGCGGATTGATAGGACAAAAGTGGTATACTAGACGGAGAACTCTGCATCTTAGACATAACCATGTCTTTCAATAGGGTATGATCATCAGCTCTTCCTCCACTGTGCACGATGGAGGATTCGGAGCCGGTACGCACGGAGCGATGCCCATATAGCCGCAAGAACTGGATCTTCTTCCACCGCTCGTGAGCAGGCCAATCATCGATTAGCCCTCTGATCACAAAGGCATAATCTTTGGTAGGCATCATTGCAGAATTCGACCATGATGCATTGATATCAGATGCAAGTAAGATAGGAAGGTCACACCCAGCTGATTCATGATGAAGCATCGATGAATCTGGCTCCCAACCAACTGGGGTACCCTCCGATTCCGCGATTCCGCAGCAAGAATGACAAATTAGAGCGATTAAACATACTATGTATACCACCATATTAGAGGTATTTTGGAACATTAAGTACAGATAGCCTTTCATTTTCATATCTTTATTCATATCCGCACAAACACTGCTACGTTATGGCATCTTATCCTACTCGTAGTGTCAATAAAGCAAAATCGGCACAAGTGAGGGTAAATTACTATCAATCCCATCTTCATTTACAAACACTCTTCGGATATCTTAACCCTTTCCCAGTGTCGCTACCTATTCTAGTAAGGATTTCAGAACATTGATTTTATAAATATGACCCAGCAGCGACGCTGTTTTTGAAAACAATACTTGAGAATAAGTTTAGTAGTAGGAGTACCTGCTGGTATCGAGTTTTCTGCTGGCACAGCAATCGAGACTTACCTGTAATACTCAGATTGAAGTTCTCAGAGGAGAACAGTCTTGACGTTTCTTCAAGTTTCCGGAATCCAACAGGGAATATTGGAAGGGTTGAAGTACAGTAACACAATGTTAACTTACGAAAAATTTACAGTCAATCCCAGGAATCCCAGTATCTATCTACTCGAGCAGATAAAGATCTTACTATGATATTATTTTAAAACAAAACTTTACTGTATACTTGGAGCGAAATTGTAATTCATACGTCGTAGTTTTTTTTTACAAAGAGCGAATCGTAGAAGTCACTGGAATTTGGCTTTATAATTACTGCGTTATACCAGTATAGCCACAATATTCATTGGCAATCGCTTGTAAAGTTTTTCTTCTTACATATAATCCTTGAGATACGAGGCGATAGCCTTTTCGAATTTAGCCTGCAAGATGCCCCATATTTCATCGTTTAAAATGTTTTCCATACTACTCATATGCTTTTCAGCGGGTTTTGATCTGCTGTTTGGCTTATCAGATACTTATGTTAGCTTTTCTAAAACGAATGTCTGTCGAAACAATGATCACCTGAACGGAGAGTGGGTATATAATGAAGCACGCGGGGATAGTAAATCATTTATATGTTGTGCTGAGTTGGGTCGGATTAGTGAAACATCAGACATATGCTCTCATTCGTTCAATGGTGTGTTGGACAATTCTTCTCTTCTATTGAACGACTTGGCACGTGGAAATGCTTGCACATGTGATCATAAGCAAGGCATATTTGGAGTAAATCGGGCAGAAATGCACGATTGGGTGCCAGAGAATTGCAGTTTGATACCTTGGAATTCACACCTTTTCTGTGAACTTCTTGGAAGTAGAACATTGCTGCTGGTAGGAGATTCCACAATGAGTCAAACTTTCGCAACTTTGACTAATATGATCAAGACTAATAGCTCAGAAAATTGCCACACGCAAGTATTCGTCGGCAATTCGGACTACCTTGCGTTCCCCATAAAGCATTTCAAGGATTGGATGACGTACTCTGAAGCTGTCGATGCAGATATTGTCATTCTAAATAGTGGTCCCCACTTGCACGATGTGGGCGATCACTGGCATATTTGGAATATGCTAGTGCCACAGATTCTTGACGCGCGGGAAAAGAAACCTGGAATGAAAGTAGTCTGGAAGACCAGTAACCCTCCACACTTAGATTGCCGCGCAGAACAAAAACCAATGTTAAAGTATACCAATATTAGTATCGGCGATCCTCGTGATCGCTATGGCTGGTACTCTATCGAACTAGGTGATGGTGTTGCTCGAAGAAACTGCGCGGAGAATAACATAACGCTGTTGGATATGAGTCCGCTGTACCTGCGCGCTGATGCCCATCCGAAGAAGGTGCTCAGCGGCGGATACATAGACTGCCTGCACTTCTGCACACCTGGCCCTCTCAACCTATTCTCGCAGCTTCTGATGAACATGCTTTATACTGGTGAAATATGATGCACGGCGCTTGCCTCAATCCCACACTCACCGTGAGGTAAACTAGCGACCCTAGTATTAGAAGAATTATATAAATTCCGATGGCAATACCGCGCACCACAATTCTACCGGGTATAAACTACTGAGGCATCAAGCGGCAGCAGCAGGATTTTTGCTTTTTATACTTCATCTTCCATGACCACTTGCTTTTAACAATCAAAAATGTAATCAAATTTTGTCATTCCTTTCGCTACTATTGATGTTGCTGCGGCAAGATCATCATCTGCAGCTGCAAACTTACTCTAGCTTTATATTGTATTCACCGTCCTGGGGGTACAAAAAATGTGCACGATAAACTTTAGCAGCATAAAGTATATGCGACAAAATTTGGTAATAGATAACTTTAGCAGCATAAAGTATAAGCGACTATATTTGGTAAATAGATAAACTTTAGCAGCATTAAGTATAAGCGACAACATTTTTTAAAGTGCCGTTTCTGTTTCCGTCAATCAGAATTATTCAATTCTATCGGTGTTCTTACTCACTATAATCGACCGTTTATTTTGATACTTTGATAGAGACCGGTGCTCTTTGGACGCTTGCAGTACCACTACCGACAGGTATATATTAAAGTAATGTACAGTCGATCAGGAATATACGGTGCCACGCTGCAGCAGAAGACCCATCCGTATCCACGCCCAATCTAACGTGCATTTATTTATCAATACTACTGGATCAATGCTATCATATCAAAGTAAAAAACTCCTGCTTCAAACTATTATCTGTAGGTCCCTCCCTACACAGACACAAAGATAAGCACGCACTTTCGCTCTCTTTCTATACTTGAGCGATTGAGCGAGTGAGCACGAGTCTTGATTAAGAAGTTTAAGTTTACTTAAACTCCGTAATCGAGACTGCTGCGTGGTGTCCCTCGGAACCTCCATGCGCAGCGGGCGCGATCTCTCCACCTTCCGGCCTGCTCTTGATGGCGTCCGATAAACCTTCAATGTCCGTAGGGTCCCACTCATGCGTCATGGGACGCTCGGGAGAATAATGCCGCTCTATGCTCTCCAGGATCTGCCAGTCTTCCGGCTTCAACAGAAAGTTGATGGCAGTGCCTCTTCTTCCAAAGCGTCCGCAGCGCCCTATCCTGTGTAGGTAGGTCGCTGGGTCGGAAACCTGCCGCTGCCCCTGTCGCATGACAGGTAGATCGTAGTTCACCACCACGGCAACTGCGGGCACATCCACACCGCGAGCCAGTGCATTCGTGGTGATCAGTACCTTAGTGCGGCCTGCCCTGAACTCGTCCATCACGCGGTCTCGGTCGTGCGGTGCCAGCTCGCCGTGCAGCACGGACACTTCAAAGCCGCCCTGCCGCATCATCGCTGCCACATTGTCAGCCTCACGCTTCATCTCTACAAACACAATCGATTGCTGCAGAGTCATGAAATCGTATATGTCCTTGAGCACCTGTAGCTTTCCGCCTGCGGACTTATTCACATCCATACGCACTTGAAAGATGACGTCGAGAACCAGCTCCTCAGTACTGCGTGGAGTTACCAAGTACGCGCGCGGTACAATCTTCCGCGCGTAATTCAAGATTTCCTTTTCATAAGTAGCAGAGAAGAATAATATCTGCGTCTGCTTTGGCAGTTTGTTTTTGATCTGCAGGGTGTCGGCGCCGAGACTGCGCTCTTCCACCATCTTATCTGCCTCATCGAGCACGAATATGCGAATGGTCTGCATCTTCAGATAGCCCGTAGAGATCCACCGCTTGACCGTGCCAGGGGTTCCCACCACCACGTGCGAGGAACAGACTGCACCTTTCTCGATGTCTCTGCCCGGCAGCGCTTCCTCACACCGCACAGCAGGCATTCGCGTAGAGAGCGGCTTCACAGCATCGCTGAGAATCTGGTTAGCTAGCTCGCGGGTGGGCGTGAGGCACAGTGCTTGTACACAGGCTTGGCTGGTGTCCACCTTCGCTAGCATGCCCACCACGAAGGCAATCGTCTTGCCGGCACCGCTCTGAGCCTGGGCGATGACATTGTGTCCATCTAGGATTAGCGGTAATGTGGAGGCCTGGATCTGAGATGGCTTCTCGAAACGCATTTCCAGCGTAAGGCTTTCTAGAATCGGGCGTGGGCTGCCGTCCATATCATGGAAATAATATTGCAGTATTAATAAATACACAATTGTTTAGTTTCAAGAGGGTTGCAAAATAAAATGATCCACCTGATCCAGGGACTAAGAAGAAATCCCCCGAAACATAAATAATGTAGATGATTTTTCCCAGTCAGTAATGAATTAAGGCCCATATATCTCAGGAAAGCGCAAAAACACAACACGCATAGAGAGATACGTCAAGCTTACATTTTTAGTGATTCGTCCGAAAACAATATGCCTGTGAGTTAAAAAATAATATATTTATAAGAGATAAAACATTGCTATTATTATTCGAGTTTCATCCGGGAAAAGAACATCAGTATATAGAGTATGGTAGCTGCAACATCATGTGGAACGGGATTGGGGTGGTAACCTACCTGCCGACAAGTGTGATTTCTTCGACTGAATCTGGTGAAGTTCATTCAAAACTTTTGTTTCCAAATATTGTCATATTATCAAACTCATCCACTACTTTATTGACAGCCTCACTAGTGGCTGGCGTTTCAGGTTCGCTTGCAGCTGCTACTGGCACTTCTTCACTGCTGGGGGCCTCCAACTGGGGAACCTTTTCATCCTTATTAACAGATGAGCTTTCCTCTGCATCTTTATTTGTGGCGTCCGCGGGGGTCACATCTACTGCAGAAACTATAGGCTTTGTTTCTCCCCCTGATGGAACAGCATTGACAGGGTCTGAAAGTGAGTCAGTTGGAGGGGCACTGGCTTTCGTTGGGGTGTGGCCGGTGACAGCTGGCCTCTTTGGCTGTGTCTTTACTGGGCTTTTGTCTACCGAATCCATCTCTCCGCAATTAAAATAGCTAGAATATTTGCAATCCTGCCTTTGCTATTGTACACCAAGGCCTTTATGACCGCAACTGTACCACAGCACCGTGAAACCAGGGAAAAAAGTGTTCCCAAGTGTTCCCTTTCCAAAGTTTTTTAATGTTTGCAACGAACTCCAGGAACTCGTGGCTTGAGGGTTCTGGACTTTCCCCCCAGCTTGGGATATTACAACAATAACGGTTTTAAAGGATAAATGTTGCGTTATTATTCGGGTTAAGTTCTAATTATAAATCACAATATTTAACTTCGCAAACTTGATTAACGAATATCACGAATAACCCTTAAAATAGTTATGGGAGTCTAGAACCGCCGTTTCGTTCTCCAGAGGGATTGCGGTTGGCCCAAGGGGGACCAGCAGAGAAGGGACACTGTAAGTTACTTCAATCGAAGCCCTCTTCAGGTCACAAAAATTATTATGGCTTATATTTTGTCTTATATAGTTTCACTGTAGTGTTAAAACTTGATTTCCCCACTTCTGGCCTTGAAAAAGTGCCTTGATTTCCGTGTTGCGATGGCGAGAATCGAAGTCAGATCGACAGCAGGGCGGACTACATCCGTAAACTCACGGAAATTTATCCCTTGCAGGAAAGAGCGCCCCTATATCACGCGATGTGGGAAGTATCGGTGACTCGGTTGATGACCCTACTGTTGCAGACTCCTCTACACTATTATATAAGTTCGGTCAGGATGTATCAGTTGCCGGATCTAGTATAGATTCGCCGCTGTTTCCCCGAAGTGTAGCGAGCAGAGGACCCTCCCCCGGCCTCAGGGGGGCTCTGGTGGGAAATTGCTAACCGCCTTTCCGGCACTCGGAAACAGTAACTCAAGACAAGGCTCTGCTAGTGCAATGCCTCCTTTAGGTGGTAGTATACGTGATTCATTTGACTCCACAGATCTGAAGTCAGAGAGTATTGAGCGCGATCTTGGATCAATAGCAGATAATGACCACATCTCCGTTTTCTCTAGTAGTAAAGAACTAGGGAAATCTCGACCTACGAAGCTCGTATCTGGTTCACAGTTTAGATTGATAACGAAACATGGCGCTCGACACTGTGACCAGTGTGAAGTGCAAGCCCGGGTCAATAAGAAACACACAGAGACTATTCGCACTCTCAAGTTACAACTTGCTCGCTTGGAAGAACGATGTCATGATCTAAAAAGAACTAAGGCATCTGATGTAGCCCATCAAATTGCTATTAAATCTTCTTTGGAGTTGGCTCAGTCAGATAATGAAGACCTTGATTTCTTCTCAAAAAAGTGTTCTGCATTGGAGGAAGAGTTAGCCAAAATGAAGAAAATGCTGTCCTTTGAACGTCATGCCAATGAAGGGCTTCGCTCGGCTTTAGATGATACGAAATCTTCACTGAAGAAGGAGGTATCAGACTTGCAAAATGAGAATGGTAGACTTATGTTGGAGCTTCAAGCATGTAAAACTGAGAATGTGGACGCTAAAAAGCGCGTGGATGAAGTTAACAACAGCTTGGTGCAGTACAAACAGCAGCTTGAGAAGACGGAGGTTAAATTGAGTGACGCTTTATTGTAAGATATGCCTCTTCCTGAATTTCTTCTTTCGTCCTGATTTTGTACTGTATATTATCATAATATGTGTCTATATTTACACACATATATATATATTGTTCTGCTTTGTATGCCTAGTTCAACATTAGTTGTCGCTTTATCTGTCATCGCATTATGACGTATAGCAGCGCACCGCTGCCGCCCTCCTCGCCACCCCAATTATTTATCGATGTATTTGTTTATCGCTCTGTCCCCAACAGACGCTTGAGTGCTCAGAAGACCAATAACACTGACATCGAGCAGCTGCGTGAACTGCAGCGTCTGAAAGCGCACTCACACGAGCAAGAGGAAGCTTTGCGGAAGCTCAGCAGGCACTTCGGCAGAAGGAGACCGAGCTGCTGCACACAATAGAGCGCATGCAGGTGGTGCAGTTGTCAGTCACCTCCGTGGAGGAGCAGCGAGACACCCTGCAGACTCAGCTCAACCGCTGCCAGGCGGAACTGCGGGGCGCACAGGAGATGCTCCAGTCCACCAAGAAGCGCTGTGATGTGCTTGAGGGAACTGTTAAGGTCAGCTCTCTCAATCCATCATCCACAACTATTAAACTTTAGTTGTCTTATCTTTGTATCTCAAAATCGGAGCATTTTTTATAGTTGTAGTGTCAATTATTTACTTATGTTGCGATATTCTGGTTAAATCTCCTGGGTACAAACACACACATACTCAACCACCCAACCACTTACTCTCTTTCACTTAAACAGTCCACTGTGGAGCAGCGGGTAAGTGTAACTCGTCAGTTAAATGACACCCAAAATGAGCTGCGCACAGCCAAGCATCGCAGCAAGGAGCAAGAGCAAGAGATCGCCGCGCTCAACCATCGCGTAACTGACCTGCTGCGCCGCATCGCTGTCGACGGGGAGAACATGCGGCAGGCCGTGGAGAAGGCCGTCTCCGCATCGGTGCGGCTCTGCGTGGTGGCACCCACTGTCAACGTGCAAGTGGCAGAGAGCAAACGCATGAGGTTCAAATCTGAGTAAGTTATACCCACATATAGAACATTTGCCGCGTCTGATGCTGGTAGATATGGAATAATGCTATTTACGTATTACTGCTGTTGTGTTTCGCATGTGACTTATTTTAGATGTCATTCTGCTATGTACTATTGTTGGCTATGCTATCTTATCTTCTCTGTATTGCTGTGGTCGTTGCTTTTTACTCTGCTCCTCAGCGTTTCGAGGGAACAGTTGAATCAATTTCTGCAAACCGAAGTCCTCGCGAAATATAGTTTCCTTTTTAAGCAAAAGACAGATAGCGCTGCCCCAGACGGAGGAAGTCTGGAGGATTGGTTGCAGAGCATGCTTGGACAAATGCAGCGCTCAATAGAGCATCACGTCAACTCAGCTATGGATGGCTCTTCCATGTGATGATTATAGTTAAACGCTTTCTTCGAGTATTATTAACTTTGGTGCTCATCATATCGCCAGTGACTTACAAGATAAGTGAATGTGTCGTTTTAGTGCCACTCGCTGTGAACGGTGTTGGGAATTTATTTTCTGATACACATTATAGTGCATAACGCTTTAAATCTATAAAACTTTACTGTGATAATTGGTATACATTCTTTCACTACTTTGTCTATTGATAACGATTTGGATTTCATCATACGGAGTGGTTGAAATTTACAGCATGTCAGAGGATGGATACTTAAGGAAATTCTAATCCCACCCTTTCATTTTTCATGGATCAAACGATTGATGAAGTGTCCTTCTAAGATATATCTCGATCCAGTTCTTCATATTTTAGTGGAGCTTTTTCAAACTTTATAATTTTGAAATGTCTAACCTGTTACCATATGAATTTGGTGGTCCTTCTTAGCGAACCCAACCCATTATTAGTCTGGTTAAAGAAACTCTGGTTGATTCAAGTAGAATAGCAATCACGATGAGTGGAGGATTCTTCGATGACGAATCAGGATTTGTTCCCAACCAATTTCAGGACCAGTTTTCTTCTGAGGACCGTTCACTGGGTGGAAGTGCTATCACAGGACAAGAAGATGACAGTTTCTACAGCTCTTTACCTGATGATGATATGTCATCGGTTGATCGTCGTGAAAAGTTCATTCTGAAGAATAATGCTGGTAATTATATTTATACCTGGATATTTATAATATCACTGATGCCAAACATTTATTTATTTTTCGAATCTTTTACTTCTCCCACACGATTTTAAGGACGACATCGAAGTTCGATCCCGATGCCTCTGCAAGAAGATATAGAGCTCAGTGGCAATGAGACAATTTCGGAGTTTCGTTTCATGGGTGATGAATCTGGAGACAATAATTTCTTCCACCACAACAGTCCTGCTCAAGACGATGCATATGACGAGCAGTCGGTAGAGAATGCATCTGTCGCCGTGTCTGCGAAAGAATTTCCCAGCGGTGCATGTGCTAACACTGCTGCGGCTTATGAAGATCAAGGGTCGGTACCGATTGATGCAGGGTATATCGATGTCGTCCGCGAATCCGAACGATCGCATAGTATGCCTTTCAAGCGCTCCAGAGAGCAGCCTGATGGTGCTGACGGCGAATACCGCCGCCTCGCACCGCTCTCATTTTCACCTTCCTCTGTCAAAGCTACTTTGTTTGCGTTCCATCAGTCTACGCCACAAAGTGCGACCACCCCTGCTCGCCTGACCGATACCACCCCCACCAGTGCTTCCACCAGCTCAGCCCATAACCAGACATCGTCCAGAAACCTTGGCACAACTGATGCAGGTATTGCTGGGGTTGCTGGTGCTGGATTATTGCGCAATCCAGGAGGAGCCGCTGGTCGCAACCCCTTCAGCAAGCGCGGTGGTAGTAGAGGGCCGAGCCCAGGCAACCCGTTCGCCATCTCTGCAGTGCCCACAGCATCTGTATGGGGTATATCGGCGACGCAGGGCGCTTGGCGCACCACTACCGCTCCGGCGGCTACAATGGCTACAGCTACGGCGACATCGGCAACAGCGGGTATTAAAGCCCGATCGAAGAGCGCTGCCGAGGAAGAGCCATCGGGAGCTGCTGATGAACCAGGGGCATCCGCGCGCATGAAAGGAGCTGCTGGCGGTCTCCTCTCCGACGCCGCGGCTGAGAGCGTGCTTGCCTCTGCTGACGAGGATGACGCTTCTGCGCAGCATACGCCGACGATAAATCGTAGCGCCAGACAAGAATTTCCTCCACTGTCTGCAAAGAAGCGCCAACACCAACATCAGTACGAGTACCTGCGGCAGCAGCGAGCACTGCACAGTGAGCGCCAGCAGCAGCAACAGGAGGGGGAGGAGGAAGAAGAGGGGGAGGGCGGCTCATCATCTGCATTTCCAATGCAGACGCTTGCCAAGCAGGTGCGCTTCGCCAACACTCCCGCTGAGGAGTTCCCTCCACATCCGGCGCTGCCCCCGACTCTGACTGCTGCTGCTGCTCCACATACACCCGCTACCGTGCAGCATTCAAGTGGTGCGAGAGGTGCCCCAAGTGGGCAGTCACAGCAGCGGCAGGAGCAACAGCAGCAGGGTAGTCATCAATACCCGCAGAGTTGTAGTAAAGGGCTCGAGGATGAAACCACTCCAAGAGCATTACACAGGACGCAGACACATCGTTCCCCGGCCACACCCATGCACGGATCTCGAGAGCGGCCTCGGCCCCTAACCCAGGCTCCTGATATCAATATCGCACCGAGCGTCAATGAGAGCGGCATTGCTAGTGGCGGCGGTGATAGCAGTGCTGCTTTACCTGGTGCCACAGGTGCGCCGAGGAGAGGTGCTGCTTTCTCTGCCATGGTCAGTCCTGACAACGAGCAGCTTAAACGGCTACCACTGCAGTTTCCTCCGGGCACTAGCGAGAACCCTCCGCACTACCAGTACCTTATATCACCATGCACGGGAAGAGTTCAGACTCACAACCAGAGCTCACTGGCCCCCTGCTCTCAGAGCCAGCAAACACCACAAGAAAAGCAGCAGCAGCAGCAGCAGGAGAAGGAACAGCGCTACCAGCTGCAGGTACCTGCACATCGACAGTCGATAAGTCCAGGCTTAGAATCCTCCCTTTCTACGGACTACTCCAATGTGGAGGTTCAGCAGCTCTGCCGCGATCTCAACGGTAGGGTGGCCTATGCCACCAGCGCCCTGGACTCCATCCAACAAAAGGCGCGCTCCGTACGCGTTCAGATAAGCGACGGCGCCGCCTACTTCACTGAACTGGCGCTCCGGTGAGATGTATCTCCTGCAATATTTTTCATCCCTGCTCTTACTCTCGTTCCTTTTAAGTTTGGCCTTCTATTCCCTGGTTCGATCTTCCACCTGGCCTCATCCCCCCCCCCCCCCCATCACCTCTCCTCGCATCACATTGCATCACATCACATCACCTCTATTCGCCTCACATCACATCACCTCTCCTCGCATCACATCACATTGCATCACCTCTCCTCACTTCTCCTCACCACTTCTTTACTTCCACCTGGGCATATTATTGCACTCAGCGCATATGAGTCTGATCCTTATTGCTGCCTTTACCTCGTCTACTGCAGCGCATATGAGTCTGATCCGGTGGCGGTATGCAGCGCAAGACTACGCACTCTGGTGCAGAAGGCAAGCCAGCTCAGGTTAGTGAGTTCTTCCAATCTTCCTGCCTGACCTTCTTTCGGCTGTAAATATTCACAATGCACTAACTGGAAATTACCTGCCGACTGTTATCACACTTTGGCACAACTATGCATATGCATCATCCTTCCTTCACTGACTACGGGGATGATTATAACAGCACGAAGATTAAGGGCGCCCGCCACATCGAGCAGAACGCGAACGCAATCAAACAGTTTCAAGAGCTGTTGCTTAGGCATCAACAACAGTCCAATGCTCCCCACCAGCAGGCATCATCACAGCAACGACAGCAGTCAGAGTCAGAGCCAGAGGCGGCTACCAGTCACTCTGGACCAGCAGGTTCTTCTGAGGACGACCACACTGCCACTGCAAATGCCAGTGCAACTGAAATGGTTATTTCTACAGAGGCTTCCCACACCCAGGCTGCACTAGGTGCTCCCATTGTCTCGGCCTAGACTGGTGACTGCACCACCGCTGGTACCCTATTTTCAGCAACGACGATCACTTCAAGCGAATAATGCCTAAATCACCGGCGCTAGAGACAGGAAAGATGGAAAGGCAAGGAGGAATAAGGCAAAGTTCATTTCGTAGAAATGAGCCTCAGCAGGGAGCGGAAACTCCCACTGGGCAACAAAGCAGACAGACTCTGCGGATGCGAAGCTATGGATTCAGTGTGACCTAGTCCCGCTGTTTCTCTGCTTCTGGCAATAAACTGAAAAAGAGCAGAGCACCAAACGTTCTAAAAGAATAAAACGCTCAATTAGTCGAGGAGTCAGAGATTTTTTAATAATGCGATTCCAGTGGGGTGGGATTATGACAGCAGTCATCAGAAGACGAGAAATACCTGCCGCCGTTAACGGTAATACATAGACTTTAAGAAACAACAATTTCCCAGCAGTGAAACGTGCGTGGTATGCTTGAAGCTGTGTAGCACAGAATAGTCGATTGAAATTATAGTACAGAGGTGATTTAATTGGGATTGGCAGTGGCGTGATAAATATCGAGATTCCATTGTTAACAAAGGACTGCTTCATCGGATGTGTGGTTTAAAGTATGATAGCAAAGCTACTATCTACTGCAATAGTATTCGTGATGGAATCGACCTCAGTCAGACTTAAGTTGGCGACTAGTTTGAGTTAATAGCGATAATTATAAGGAGAAATGTATCTAACAGCCGTAAGTGGTGGCATAGACGACAGACAGCCTGGGGTTTAGTTGTAAGTTATATGGTGCGCGCCATACACGACCCGAGACAGTCTGATCCACTTTTTAATAGCTTTCGGGGCTGCTGCCACACCCTCCGCTCCACCACCGCCCCCACTTCCATCAGCAGCAGCACCCATTGTATCCCCATTTAGAATTGCAGCTGCTGCAGCCCCCGCCGCTGTGTTCGTGCCTGAGGCAGTAGCGGCTCCTGTACCAGCCCCACCCTTAGCCCCACCACCTCTGCCAGCCAGGTCGCTGCTACTGCTGCTCTTGCTGCCGAGAGGGTAGCTAGCAAGTGCCACGGCAGTGAGCAGTGTATGCTTGCTACCGAGGGGCGCAGCGGGGAAGTCCGTCGCAGAGTTCGTGAAGTAGCGCATGAACGCCTCTAGAAACCTGTTCTGCGCGTTGATGGGCGTGCTCCATTGACTTGTCAGCAGCGCGCCAGCACCAGAGAGGGACAACAGGGCCGCCATCTGCACTGGCATCTCCGCCCCTACATGCCGTGTCTTCTTCAGCACGTCAGCGCTTATTTGCCGGCGGTTGCTGGCGTCGTTATTACTCATGTCGACGCAGCACAGAAGAGACACCTGCTCGAGGTTCATCGACGCAATCTCTATTGGAGGCAGTAGACTGCCAAGCCGGCCCAGCAGGTACGCCACTACCGAAATTCTGTCCTCCACTTTCCGTTTCATGACCGTCGAATGAAGGCGCTGCGTGGAGGCATCCATCACACAGAGGAAGTCCTGCAGAGAGACCAACCCATTCTCACTGCGCAATTGCTGCCATTGCGCCATACTGGCCGTGGGAGACATCACCTCTGGGTCCTTCAGCAGTCGTTGCATCTGCTCAGTGAGAGACGGACGAGCATATCCTTCCATGCGGCTCCCGCTGTCCTCGCCCAGCGGGTCCACCAGATAGCGCACTGATGCGGGGGAGAGACTGATCGGGGCCAACCCGCCCTGTGCCTGCGCGGTCGCAGTCTCCTGTGCAGCAGAGAGAGCCTCCTTGTCCGTGGCGGCACCTGGAGGCAGCAGCGGACTGCCGTACAACGTTAGCAGGCGGTGGTGGTACAGGTGCAGGGAGAAGTCTCGAGCCACCTGTCCGTCGAAGCCCTCTGCGAACTCCATCGCCTCCCACGGTAGTTCCTGCAGTGTAGGGTCCACAAATAGAAGCAAGGATAGGTCGCTGTGGTTCTCAATATCCTTGGCATTTGATGCTGTAGTAGCTTGGCCTGCGGCAGGGGCACCTTTGGCAGGTTTGGGTGGGGTCTTGGCTCCAGCAGCCACGCGCGCCTTGTGTGCTGCCAGCTGTAGATTACGAATGAACATCTGTGCCGGGGACTCCTGCCCCAGCAGCGCCTCTAGAGTGCGCTCCATGTCGCATACCAGTGCGCGCAGTCGCTCTTCCAGCGCCCGCTCCGCCTTCAGCAGGTTCTTGCTAGCGTGCTTCGAGGTGGCTCCTGCCAAGTCGAAGTTGGAGGGAGCATTCTCACCGTTGGAGGCGATAAACTTCGTCATGTCTGCTAGCCACTGCCTGTGTTGTACGCGGATTGTATGCAAGTCCCGACGAGCTTGTTCCCCGATCTTCACCTATTAACCATGACAAAAAAACAGAGATAACAGCACATCAAAATAGAAATAACCGTAGAAAATAGAGAAATAACCTGTCCTACCACATCCACATATGCACTGATATTCCTACACATGTCAGTGAAAAAAAAATTGATGTGTTTAATGTATTTGGCAATACAACTGGTTCTTACTCTGTCAACAATCCATTTCCCAGATTTCTGGGACGTGATAGCAGGATCAGCAGGAATTGTGCTGCTAGAGAGACTCTTGGGCAATCCAACTGCAACGTACAGAACCTCCTGCAATGGACAGAACTGCACACACATTACCACCGTTTTCGGGGGAACCAGCTTGAGAATATTCGCTGGCTCTGCTGAGACTGACAGTCTGTAAACAATCGAAACAAAATCAAGATGCAGCAATAAATCACACCGCAGTACACAATATATTACAAAACAACGTATTAGATATTAGTAGGAAAGCATAGTAGAGGGAAAATATAGAGCAGTATAAAAATCAAAAGTGTGGAAATATACCAGACAGTTGAGAATCACATCACCGAGAAATAAATACATACCTTCTATATGGCACACAAGTGCTTCTGAGGAGAGCATACTCTGCCTGAGACTGCGACACATCCACAGGCTGCGGTAAATCGGCCTCACTTTGCTGCAGGAGCTCAAGTCGTGCGATCGAGCAGGCAGCAGCGGACAACGGGTTCAGAGCGTCTTCCCTCCACAGGGATCGCAGCCACTCTGTCGCCCTGACGCTGTTTAGCTGCATGAGCCAGATAGCGGCGGCAGCAGCATCGTTGCTACCATGCGCTTCTACCAGCGCCGTGCATGCGAAGGGCACGCACTGCAGTAGGGACACGCCTCCGGCACGCTCCGCCGGCGTGGCCGGGCTGAGAAGAAGCAGACCATCCTGCTGTAACACCTCTCGTGTTCGCTGCAGCAGCTTCTCACGGGCAGTCTTAACTTCTGTGCCCAAGAACTTCTCACCGATCTGTTCCAATATATCGACCGGGCCGCCGACCTCTTCTGCTTTTGTCACTTGACTTCCCGCAAGAGATGCTTTGCTGTCCTTGCTGACTTTTGACTGCAGGCTCTGCTGACTGCCTACGCTGTCTGCGCTGGACACCACCCGGTTACCGGAGTCATCCAGGCGCGGCCGCCACATGCAGTCGAACTGCCGGTCCCCACACAGCTGCATCACTGAGGCGACGGAGCGCAGATAGCACGCCTTGGTCTCCTCGTTGCACGCGCCCCGCAGCAGTTGCTCGGACTCGGCTAGTACTTGCCCCACCCGCAGCAGCACTGGAGGCGCGAAGTCGGCCACCTCATAGCTGCGAGGCGCTTCTGTCTCCTCCAGAAACTGCTCCACTATATTCCGCTCTTGGGGCCGTTCGAACACGGTGGGCGTAGTGTGCTGTCCATCAAGCACTGCCCGAAAGAGCAGTAGGTAGGCTAGGTACATCTGAGCCTGAGCCAGAGTGCGAAACGCTGGGATGGATATCTCCCTGTAAGGGGGCTGCGAACTGCCTTTTCCCTGGGCAGAGGACTCCTGCGCCGCGGCGACAATCTCGGGGGAAGTATACGTCAAGTCTGCCTCGGGTACCTGCTGTGCGAGGAGCCTGCGTAGGTCTACTGCTTGCTCCATGTAGGACACGCACAGGGCCCAGTGGTCCCGCCACCAGGGCAGGTACTCATCTACACCCACCACCTGAGAGGCCTCCACGTGCAGCAGCGTTAGGAAGCCAGCGCAGGCGGAGGCTCGGAAGCTCAGCACATCGGCGGTCAGCGTAGTGTCTGCCCCAGCCACATCCGCCACGAGGTCCTGGACTCGGTCCAGTCGACTGCACAGGTCTGCGTAGCGGGGCCGTGGGTCCTCCCCATCCGAGATGTCTGCGCGACAGAGCGCCATCATCGCCCTGTAGAAGCTGCGGCAGAGATCTAGTAAGGATGCCACATTGGTCAGGCTGGACTCCACGATCATCTTGCTGGTTCGGCCGCCGGCAGAGCTCATTCGGGAGGCCGTACTGGACTTGCGCATCATGTCCAGGGCGCTCCCTGCTGCAGCTGCGGAGGTGGAGCCCCGTCCGCGAACAGTCGCAGCTGAAGATGTTGCCCTCGCTGTTGCCCCCGCCGCCTTCACGGGAACCGGAGCCACGGTGCTGCCACCTCTCATGGTGGAGCGAGAACTCGCCTGCTGCTGCAACAACTGCTGTTCTTGTTGCTGCTGCTGGATGGCCTTCTTATCGATAAGTTGCATCGCCACATCTTCCAGCAGCTCCATCGGCAGCGCAGCTGCGTGCTTAGCTTCCTCTGGCTTATCCAAGTGGATGTGGCACTGCACCAGCACCTCGGTGTGCACCGCCAGCTGCACCGCGTCACCCGCCGCTTCCATCTCTACACGGTGCTTCAGCACTGATGCTAGAGCATCTTGGAAGTGGCCGTTCAGCACATCCACTCTCGCCAGTAGCCCCACACACTGCACAATGGCGCGCGCGTCCTGGCGACGTTGGAACTCGTTCTTGAGGGTTCGTGCTACGCATTGGCAGAGCGGCAGCTGCCCCTGCCGGAGGAGGGCTTCGCTAACATCCAGCAAATAAGTGTGGACGTCGAGCCCGCCCTTGAGAGACAACTGCATCGTGTATGTGTTCAGACCAAAGGGGTTCTTGAACTCTGCCACGCTTTCATGGGCAGTGGAGGCATCATCAGCTGATGATGCCGATCTAGCGTCCCCACTGTTGTTGAGCGCAGCCAGTGTCTGTTCCTTCACGAACTGTGCGAGGAAGGTTCCGATCTCGACGGCTCCACCCGTGAACGGATTAGCAGCAGCTACCGTAGTGGCAGAAGCAGTGGCAGCAGCACCTTTTCCAGCCTTTTTGGCCCCTGCGTCTGCAGTGGTAGTCGCACTCTCTTCGGCGGCACTGGGCCGAGACCCAGGCTTTAGTGGCACCGTCTTGGGCACTGCGTCAGCAATGTCCTTTAGGCCCAGCTCCTGCAGCAGTCGGGTGGTGCGGAAGTAAAGCATGGCCAACGTAGCCTCTGCACCTAGCGGCAGGGGCTCGAGACTCTCCAGCAGTAGTCTCGTCCAGCTGTATACCAGCAGGGCAAACTTGCTGCAGCCGGTGTTGTGCAGGTCGGTTGCGAGCTGGACGAGGTAGTGCACAGTGAGAGACACTGCCGGCACGGACTGAGTGGACGGCACGTCGAGAGGGCACTCCGTTAGCGCCACCGCCATCAACTGGCTCCGCTCTGCTCTTAGATCTGCTCGACACGCCCAGGGTAGCAGCAGCACCGGTTCCATGGGCGGCGAGATGCTCTCCGGTGCGGGAGGGCGGAAACTATCATAGTCAAGGGCGGGGGTGTCCTCGGTGCCTTCTCTCTCCTCACTGCTCAGAGCTGCATACGCCTGGCGCCGATGGATCTCACGCAACTGGTCGATCCACAGCCACAGCCCCTTCTCCACGAAGTAGGCCGCCTCCACGCAGCGCTCTCTCTTCATTGCGATTTGCGGTTCCAGCATGCTCAGCATCACCAATGAGCGGGTGGCTTGCTCAATCATCTTGAAGTTCAGACGTTCAGGCAGTACATTCTCGTCGGGTGCTCCGTCCCCACCAGCGGCTGAACCTCTACGGGAGGTGCCCTGTCTGGAGCCCTGTCTGGAGCCTCGTCGAGAGGTGGCAGCCACACTGCCCTTGCGGGTTCCATCCACACTGTCGCCTGCCACGCTACCACTGCGACTCCTTGCCCCAGCTCCGCCGCGAACACTGGCTAGCTTCTGGTTGGAAGACGAGGCGTGCACAGCCGTGCTGGCTCGGCGAGACGCATCCGTGGGCGCAACAGAGCCTGCTCCCCCTCCTCCTCCTCTACGCGATGCCGCTGCGATGCTACCCGTGCCCTGCCTGGTGGTGCTGCCGGAACGCACCGACTCATCACCAGCAATAGCCAGCGTACCAGCAGTCACAGCACCAAGCCCACCGCGCTGCAGGATTTCCCCAGCCTCCTCTTCATCTAGATCTTTTATCTCAGGCATGCTCTGCTCCTCCACCTCGTAAAGGGCATCCATGGCGGTCTTGACCATATCCCGGATATCAGCCTGTGGAATGCCCGTGCTGGCCATCCACTGCGCAGTCTCTAGCATGTAATCCACGCGCTCCATCGACTCGCTAAGAATCTCGATGGCCTTGAGGTAGGATTCAAGTTGCTGTTGCGGGATACTGGAGGCGCGCGCTAGGATGCCATAGACCTGCGCTTGGAGGGAGGGGTCTCCCTCCTTGAGTTTCTGCATCCCATCTAGCACGCTCTTGCCCTTTTTGCTCAGAGCAATCACACGCCACTGCCAGAGGGGCTTCTGCCGCTCCGTGGAGACATGTTCAAACGCCTCCAGCACACTGCGCATAACTTTGTCCCAGTCGAACTGGTTAGCGTAGCCTTCAATGATGGCCAGGAAGAACTGCTGGCGCAACTGATCCACCGCACCACGGGTGGACAAGCTCTTACACTGCAGGAGAGCATTCACAATCTTCCGCTGCAGTTTGTATAGGCGGTCACGCAGGCGCCGCACATCAACCAGCGGCATCGAGCAGTTCCACGCATTCACTGCAGCCTCCACCACGAGCTCCTCACGAGCGGCTTTAAGGCCATAGTCACAAGCCAGCTGGAAGTGCTGCATCGCTACCAAGCGCAGCTCGCTCTGAAGCACTTCATCTTGTCCCTCGGGCTGGATGATGGCTGCAATGGCATTGCCGAAAAGGCGCTCGCAGACAGAGATCCACCTCCATACTCTAGGGCTGATGTTCTCCTCTTCACTTGGGGTTGGCACGGCACTTTTAGAGACCAGGGCTAGACACTTTTCCGCTGTGAATTGTGCGCCGATGGTGTCGCTGAAGAGCATGCGTAGACGCGTGAGCCGAGTCCAGGCCTCAACCTGCAGCTCCAGCAGCTGGTTATAGCGCTCCTGGGAGAAGTCCACCATGGGCAGCGCGTCCAGCTCCGCAGCCACTGCACCGTCCATCATCTCCACCGCCTTGTTGGTCAGAGCCAAGGCCTGCTCTCGCGGCACGACATCTTCAGCCTGTTCCGCCTGCACCACATGGCTAAAGACGTTGAGCAGGGCGTTCTCGAAGATGGGCGGTTCGCCACCCCCTCCTCCTTTCCCACCCTTACCCCCTTTGCCGCCCCAAGCCGCAGCAGCCGCAACCAGCTCCACGGTCAAGCGGCTTGCAGCTTCACAGAGCTTCTTACGATTGTACTCCACCACAGCTGTGTGGCTGGTATTGACAGCAGCAGCGCCTGCGGGCGCGGTCGGTGGGGCTGCTGCGCCCTTCATAGCAGCCTCTAATGCCTCCGCCAGCTCGCTGCGTTCCTCGTGAAAGCCCACGAGAGTCTCAAGCATGGCTGTGCGCATGCGAGGGTCGAACACAGTCACCGCTGGGTTGGCAGGTGGGGTAGCTAGCAGAGCATCAATAGCCGCGACACTGGTCTTGACAAACTCAAACAGTTCTTCAATCGCGTAGCCGTAGAGGTTATTGCGAAATACGTGCATGTGCAGGTTCCAGAAGTAGATGATGCCATTCTGCACAGCATAGTAGTCACGCGCAGCGAGCGCCATTTGCAGTCCTCTGTCTAGGAACTGAACCACCATACGCTTCAGCTGCTGCAGCTCTTCAGGCGAGTCCGCAAAGTGCAGTCCCAGGCAGCGAGGGTCCAAAGATGCAACCTGCGCTGCTGCTGCGACTTTTCTGGCAGCCCGAGCAGCCTCAGTGGGCGTCAGCGAATCATCCGTTTCTACTGCGGTTACTGCTGCTGCACCTGTCGTAGCGGAGGTTGCAGTGACGGTAGCAGAGGTGGCGGGGCGGGAAGGAGGTGTCTCCAACTGCACGGCTTTGATGCGGTTCAGCATGTTGTCGGCGATCAAGTAGTGCACATGGATCTGCATATCAATGAAGCCGCGCATTAATGGGTCGGCGTTATCCCACGTAGTACGCAGCAGCCAGCAGCCGGCCTGCTGTAGCACACTCACGTTCTGCACAGCATGTCCGAACAGCGCGATATCGTACATGATCTGCATGCGCGTGTGCAGCAGCCTGCTATAAGTGCTATACGGTTTCTCTGTCCTGGACATTTCGAGCACTTGCCTCAAATCTGCAAGTTCTACACCGGGGATTGTCAGTGCTCCCTTTTTCATCATCATGATTGAGAAGTCAGTGGTGGTGGCCCCTGCGCGGGTCTGGCTGGCTCCCCCTCTCTTGGACTCCCCATTGCCCTCGTCTCCTTCTCCTTCTCCATCTCCCTCGTTCTCTTCGTCATATTGCAAGGTCTCCAGCATCAAATACAAAGACTTGACGGCCATATCTGAGATGAACTGCTTGGCTTTGCTCTCCTTCGCTTGCTGTAGCCAGAGCTGCACCTGACCTTCGACCTCCGAGGGGGAGTCAAACACACTAGCCCGGAGCTCCAGCAGATCCACATACGGCCTAATAATGTGGTCCATGTATCGATTTCGGTCAAGCTCCGAGATCTCACCGTCTAGAGTGCCGTAGTCACAGAGGATGGCTTTCGTGCCTTCGTCGCGCGCGATCACCACGAAATCAGACATTTCCTCGCATTTGGACAGCTCGTACTGCACTGTCATGCGTAGCTGCACTAGGGGAGATGCAACCGCCTCCAGCGCTTGTGCCATGGTTTTCAACGAGCTGTGCACTTTGAGCCGCAGGTGCTGCTGCAACAGTGGGATTATGCCATTCCACATCGTGTGGCATATTTCCTGGACAAGAAAGTAATCCGATCCAATGTTCATGCAGACACCGACACTGCGCTCCAGCACGCGGATGGCTTCGATCCTCTTGGAGATCGAGTATCCCTCAATCTGCTTGGTTGATAGGCGTCGCCCCGCTGCCTGGTTCACGCTCTCTGCGCCGATATCAGCCAATGATTTAATAGCGTCACAGACGTCGAGTTTTAGTCGTAGTACCCGTGATACTATGTTGCCCTGCTGCGCCAGCTCCACGCACCGCAATGCCGTTTCTCGCTGCCCCAACTGCCAAGCATATCGACATATGTCAAGCAAGGTCTCGTTACGAACTGGGGATGGAGACTCCTCGCTGAGCTTCTTCACGAGAGCCTGGAAGGTGGAGTCCCACTCCTTGGCGGGGATACAGTTGCTGACCATGGCCTGCAGCTGCACCAGCGTAGCAGTGCGCGGGTACTTCAGCACCTGCGGCTGGCCTGTGAAGCGCTTTGCATCCGCTGGGTTGACGCTCACACGCTGCATGTAAAGACGGGTCAACGTCTCGAGCTGCCGTTGCTTGATCTCTACCACCTTACGCAGCTTCGAGTCGGAAACAGCCTTACGCTCCTGCGATGCATCCAGCAGCTCCTTAACTTTATCATAGCCTTCCGCCGCCAGTCCCTCCAAGGGAGGAAGCTCAATAACCTCTGGTGGGGCATTAAGGTCCTCAGGTGGTGCATCCGGGTCGATTTTCTTGGGTTTGTGGAGTGCTTCTTCTCGATCTTCTATGGCTCGGAAGGCACTCATAATCTCCTCCAGCTCCGCACTCGACGCCGCGAGCTCCGCTGAGATTGCGTCCTCCTCCGCAAGAGTTTTGCTTAGTAAGGCATCAGCATGCTCTATGGCCTTATCCACGTAATCAGTCGCGGCTTTGCTGTCTTTGGCATCATCACAGCAGACTGCAGCCGCAGAGAGGTACATGATTCGCCAGTCTTTATCCGGATCGTTCTGTTCCTCTAACGCACTGACAACTCGACCAATCTCAGCTGTGAAAAAGTTGGCACGGGTAGACCGTAGAAAAGGATTCACAATCTTCCAGAATGCTACTGAAATGTTGAAAAGCAGAAACTTGTAGCGGGCAATGTTCTTCGGGTCGGTGGCAACATCAAGAGCGATCATAACTTCTGCCACTGCAAGTTTGTGCTGCTTGATGCTTTCCATTCCATTTGCATGGCGACACTCATATTTAATAATCAAGCCAAGCAAAACCTTTGCTCTACAGTAGAACTGGTTCTTCTGTGGGCTGAGCTGTATGAACTGCTCGATGACCTTTCGAGCAATATCATAGTGCTCTGTGTTGAATGCGGCTTCAGCAGTCAATACATGCAGCTCAGAATGCTCTTTGCCCACTCCGAAAAAGTGCGAGTTGACAACATGTTGTGTGTTCTCGAAATCGGAATAGCATGCCTTGGGATTGAAATGAGTTATGAAAGAGAATAAGAAGAAAATGGTTACTCAGATGTAAAGGATACTTGCAACAATAGTTGCACGTCAACTGCCGATTCTCACCTCAAACTTCCGAGATGCTTCAGTCTTAAGTGCTGCTATACGAGCCTTTTCAGCTGTCTTGACTGCTTCACAGACATCTTGGACGTCATTTAAGCTGCGTATAATATGATTGATGAATGACATCTGTACGATGTCTGTACGATTATACACCACGGACTACAATATTCCTTGTATATATAGATGGACTGACAGAAGTAAATGAGGCTTAGTCAAGCGATAATGGCTACGCTTGCATAAAATGAGCGTAATCACTGCTTTTCATCGGATTGACATCATAAGTGTATCATTTATGTGAACTTTTGAGATATCACCATGCCACCATCCCACAGCAGGAGTGACAAACTGGCAGCACTGGTCGATGAAAAGGAAAGAAAGCAAAACGGTTTCAAAATTTAATTTAACCACCAAAACAATTATAAAATAATTTTGAACCCCTTCAAAAGGGAATTAAAAGCTGTATCATCTTGGCTTCGCAACAGTAGTGTAAATCCAGAAATTTACGCACGAAACTTACGACTACGAGCACTGTACGTCGTACTTGTGATTTGAATTTACATCCGATACTGGGTTAGGATTAACCGGAACAGGAAATGAAATATTGCCAAACTTGATATCCTCTTGGATTCACTCAAAAGTTTATTGGCTGTTAGACAAACCATACTGGAGATCGGCGATTACATTGAAATCCGCCTTTGCTTTTCTTCCATAGTTTATATATTTATCTGTTACGAAAATCATCATGGATACTTCAGAAGACACTGCCGTGCAAGACTTTTTGGAAATTCTTGAGGAGCATAGGAAGAACTGCGAGCGACAAGGGAAATATGTGGAGGCAGAAATTGCCAAGAACAGATTAGACGAGCTAAAATTGCACGAGGAAAATAGGAGGAGGGTAAGTAAAGACTACATACATACCAGTTGGCAAAGGTAGTTTTTAAAATATTCCATGTTTATGTATGTCAATAGTTTCGTTTAATTCGATTTACTATTCCTTGATTGCCGTGACATCCTTACGGTTGAGTAGGAAGCTATGCGATCGAGACAGATTGCCGAGCGGCTTGGTGTGGAGGAGGCACACATGCTCGAATTCCAACAGTTCAATTTAATCTGGGATCGCAAGATGACCGAGTATGAGACTCATGCCGAGGAGCTTGTAGAAGCAATGAAGGAGCGCCACGCAGCAGAGTTGCGAGACTACCAGCGAAAGCTCATGGGCAAACAGATCCGACCAAAGTTCTCAAAGGATTTGTTAAATCTTAGAAAGATTCAAGAGACTCTGGCAAAGCAGAAGGAGTAAGTTCAGTACGGGCTTACATTATGATTGATGCACGCAATGTATATGTTATCAAGTCCGAGCTTTATCAGCTCACTTACACACATTAAAGCTGATACCTTACTTCTACGAAGCTGTTCTCACGATGTTCTGTGGCCCTACCTGTAACTGGTGACTCACGTTGATGTTGATGT
The DNA here is from genome assembly GCA_964036045.1 of Eutreptiella sp. 'Long Island Sound 2002'. NCBI lineage: Eukaryota > Euglenozoa > Euglenophyceae > Eutreptiales > Eutreptiaceae > Eutreptiella > Eutreptiella sp. 'Long Island Sound 2002'. The sequence goes on along the minus strand of CAXIWF010001165.1, from coordinate 10,834 downwards.
GTGTTCCAACGTCAATACTTGTTTGTTACGAGTAGCTACGCTCGCGTTGATGTTGATGTGTGTTCCTACTTCAATACTTGTTTGTTACGAGTAGCTACGCGGAGGCACATAAGATCAAGTTGAAGTCAGATGCACTCGAAGCATGGGAGCTAGAGAAGTGGCACAGCGAACGACAGCAAGACCTGCTGCAAAAGGAAGCCAAGTTCAAGTTCAACAAGCAACAGGAGCTCTTGGCATTACAGAAGCGCATCCAGACTGGGCGCGAAGAGCAGAAAAAGCAGCGCCACCTTGACCTTGAGAGGTACATTATTGATGAACCTAGATCGGGATCATAGAGCTGTCGTAAATACTGACATTGCACTCGATTTGTTATCAGCTCTGTCCGAATGGTCCAGTTTCAAGTTGCCTTTCAGTCCTTATATGATTTCCATTCTGAATGTTCTGTTTCCATCGTGATGAAACTGAATGTGATATATCGTTTAATTATGGGTCTTGGTTACGGGCGGGTTACGTCGGGACGGGTTATATCGTGTGGCGAGCGAGCAGGCTGCTGCAGCGATACCAGAACGTGAAGGCCGAGTTGGAGGCACAGCAGAACCTGGAGCGCATCCGCATGGAGAAGCTGGCGCAGTCGGGAGGCTTGACCTCCACTGCCAGTCACGCCAAGACAAGCAGCGGTAGCAGCACAGTCAAGTCCAAAAGCGGATCCAGACAAAAGTACTGACTGACTGAGTGATGTCTGTTTAAATACTATTTTCATCCCCCCTCCCCCCCTCCCTGTCTCTCTCTCCCTTTCCCTCACAATGCTCTATAGTGCACCAGAGTCACGCGAGAGGAGAAGTAGAGCGTATTGCTCTATAGTGCACCAGAGTCACGCGAGAGGAGAAGTAGAGCGTAATGCTCTATAGTGCACCAGAGTCACGCGAGAGGAGAAGTAGAGCGTAATGTGAACTAGCTAGTGTCTCATTTACAGCCATGCCATTGTGGATGCACCAGCTGCTGCAGTGCAACTACCACTACTCTATCACTCACAGAACTGATACTTTTGTTGGGACAACCCAATCGTGCTTGTTGTAAATATTATTATCATCATGGAATTATATGCACACTTCTGTTTTCAACCGATGATTCAATTGGTTAAACCAACATCGACGTTATTTACTCATTTGCGAGTATATATTTTTAGCTCTAAAGTAATCTTATGGGCTACAGTAGAATAGGTTCAGCATCATTTATTTTAGGAACAAGTACTTGGAATACTAACATATTCAGTGCAGTACTGTAGCCATAAAGACACTCTGAGGCAAGGGGTGATTTGATACTTTGAAGTACTAAGCAGCTGCTTAGCGTAGTAGTGTCACAGTCACATTACGTTTACCTCGCATTAATCACTGTCATAATATACGCAGCTACAGCTACAGCTACAGCTACAGCTACAGCAGAGCAAGCGCTCTTCACTGCCTTATCTGCCACCTTGAAAATATTCGAAAAGAACTGAAAACACCATTCCTTGGATAGCGTTCGCCAGCAACCGCGTCTGCAAAAACAAGCAATTGTCATGTTATAGTACCGGTACATGTATTCCAATATCACCCACCACACACAGTAAGTTTCAAATTTGAAGCAGCCTACTAAGCAGGAAATAGGTCTTGCCAGTTCACTTGACTACTGGGGAATGAGTGGTGAAAACGTGAGGAGAAAAGTTGGGACGGCCTAAGCGAGGGTTTAAGGAAGTCCATAATAGACGGTATGTAGATGAAGTATGAATTTACCTGCAAGCCTCTACCGAAAAGCCCTGCCAGGCCGTCTTGGGCGATAATCGCCCGGGCAATGTCCAGGTACCCCGTCCCATCTAAGGTGTCTTGGGAGACGGCAGTATTCTTATCAGGCTCTCCCAGGTACCCCGTCCCGTCTAAGGTGCCTTGGGAGACGGCAGTATTCTTATCAGGCTCTCCCAGGTACCCCGTCCCGTCTAAGGTGCCTTGGGAGACGGCAGTATTCTTATCAGGCTCTCCCAGGTACCCCGTCCCGTCTAAGGTGCCTTGGGAGACGGCAGTATTCTTACCAGGCTCTCCCTTTCCTCTATCATTTCTATTGGTATTGACATTGCCATTGCTACTGGCATTGCTGCTGGAAGAAATTGGTGCTGGTTTGGCAGGAAAAAACATGCGGGGTTTGCCCCAGCTGTGACCACTGCCGGCGCCTCTGCTTCTGCCGGAGGGGGTACTCGTACACCCTACTGCACCTGTTTCGACCTCGTCCTGAGCATCCTCAGATGTCGGCAGTGTAGATTCACTATAACCACTGGTCACTGTTTGACGAGCAGTTTTAAGAACCCTAAGGGAGTTGGAGGCTATATCTGATGTAGAGGATGCGCAGAGCCCGATAAAAGCAGAGCGCAGTACCGACAAAATACGCGCATCTGATCGGGCAAGAGCAGCAGCCCACCACTGAGCACTATTCACGACTAGATCGTTGCTGCCCGCGATAGTAGAATGCCCACCCATATCACTAGCGATACGGCTGCTATCACAAAAAATTGCTCCGTTGGTAGTGTCTATGAAATGAGCTAACGCACCACTGGCAGGCTCGAAGTCGGTCGCGAGAGGTTCCTGGTGCTGGAGCTGTTCCGCCAGCCACAACAAGTGCTCTACAGACTGCTCAGGAGTGGGTAGGTTCGCAGAGAGGAAGTTGTACGTGTAGAACCAGGGAAAATGTCCCACAAATGTTGCAGCTGAAGATGCAATTGCGCCAAAGTAGAGAACTGACGGGCCCTGAGTTTTGACTTGTTCCCAGAGGGCCGGCAGCCCTTTCCTTCCATTAACCTGCATGCACGTCTTGGCCGTATCTACTGGCATGAGAATAAGGCGCCACAGACTTGCAGTAGCACTTCCAAGTGCGGTGCGCAGTGGCAAAGGGATACTTGCACCAAGTGGGTCAATTGAGTCGACGAGACTCCCAATGAGGGCGTTGGAAGCTGTGTCACCAAAACGGGAGAGCGGACCCTGCACTATGGCGAAGGGCAGTCCTTGGTACAACCTTGGTATGCCTCCATCTGCGTATAATGTCTTCAGAGCGTCTATTGTGCTGTTGCCAAATCTATATTGGTAGTTTAATGTAGTACGTAACCACATGAGGCTGATTACTTGAACTGCCGCCGCTGATGCTCCAGCAGTGCCACCATTAACTGCATTCACAAAGGCTTTGTTGATGACTCCTTGGACATCAATATGATATGCACTACCAGTATCAAAAGAATGCGTTGGGATCATGCCAAAAATACCTTCTGGTAGGTCATGTAGGCGATAATTGCGTGGACCATAACGTGGAATGGGACTGTATCGCAGGCAGCCACCAAGCGTGAAGAGGTATGCAGCAGCCACTATCCAGCAGCAGCATATATCAAAAACAGTAGTACTGGTAAAAAACATCCTTTTATCGTAGATTGATCGGAAGATTATTTTTATAACTTCCCCTGGTCGCTTGATCAACTGTTCCTAACAATCCGAATCTTCAGTAAGCTTACCCTTAATAAATTTAAAAGTTTACGAGTAAATTTACTTATAACTTACAGAGTAAAGCACTGCTTTCCCAGTTTGCTGGCTTACAATGAATTTTACACATGCTTCTCTAATTTTAATCTAAGACTTACCTCCATGAACAGAACCGATCCTTCCTACAGTCCTACTTGTACACTCAGTCCTACAGTCGTACGACGTACGAGTCGTACGAGTAGGACTGTAGGAAGGATCGGTTCTGTTCATGGAGGTAGATTAAAATTAGAGAAGCATGTACGAGTGTAACGAGTACTCGTACCAGCCATGATTGGAGATCAGTCGTTGGTACACTGATTGATGTGCTGTCAACTATACTTCATCGAAGTAATACATCATGATATCAGCAAGTCCAGACTTGTCTTTAAATTGACAGTTCCTGAAAATACGAGAGAAAATACAACTTTCGGCCATAGCTAATACGAATACATTCATCAGATGATGTGAATACGGATCAAGATTATAAGAAAATAATCAAGAGTATGAAGAAGATAGTCGGAGGTGAGTCCATACATGCCTTGCATCTGTTCTATGCTCCTCAGTACTTTTCAGTCAGCGTCATGTCTACTCATACTATGTATTCGTGCTGTGTGCCTATCCACATCACACTTACTGTGAAATATAATGCCTGCTATAAACGTGTTTTATGACACTTACATTTGGTACGTAAGTTACTGAAAGGCAGTAGTTGCACTCCGAAGACTTTGATGCTGGTTTGCTTTCTGTTCTGTATATGCCTGCTTTATATCACCTGAAAATTTTGTACGGTACATTTTGTCGTTACTCGACTACACACTAACTTATGGCGCATGCATATCTTTGCGGATGCGAAGATATGTCTAAGCGCGATTCGGCCCGGACGGCTTCTATGTGAAGCATGGAGTCTAGAGCTTGGTTGTGCCCCCATGGCAAGGCGCCGTAGAGCCGATCCGCCGTGTGCCGTCCCATTCATATGTGAAGCATGGAGTCTAGAGCTTGGTTGAGCCCCATGGCAAGGCGCCGTAGAGCCGACCCGCCGTGTGGCGTCCCATTCATATGTGAAGCATAGAATCTAGAGCTTGGTAGGGCCCCATGACAAGACGCCGTAGAGCCGACCCGCCGTGTGGCGTGCCATTCATATGTGAAGCATGGAGTCTAGAGCTTGGTTGAGCCCCATGGCAAGGCGCCGTAGAGCCGATCCGCCGTATGCCGTCCCATTCATATGTGAAGCATGGAGTCTAGAGCTTGGTTGAGCCCCATGGCAAGGCGCCGTAGAGCTGACCCGCCGTGTGCCGTCCCATTCATAGTTCTAGTTAGCTCGACGAAGCAGGATATTCATAGTTCGCCTACTGGTAGTAATAGATGGGCAATACTATTGAGCCACTTCTGCCTAACATCGAGTAGCGGGTGGGGTAACTGGAGAGTTGCGGGGGCTGGGGGAAGGGCTAGCTGCGTGGGTGTGGGTGCAGCTGGGGAGGCGAAACTTTGCAGGCGACAGCCACAGCCACCGCACCATGGAATCATGGCGCAGGGCTAATCAATGTAGTGTTGCTTAACTTCACATGCGACTCTACCTACAGATGTGCTAGGTAGACAGTGAGAAAATCACCAGTCCTGCTCAAATCATGATTTGAGATAAGTCTTTTTTGTACACTGATTGATACTCTGTCGAAGTATTACAATTGGAAACGGTAGCACAAGCATTTGGAATATTACTTCAAAGTTTTATACACATTATAAAACTTTGAAGTAATATTCCAAATGCTTGTGCTACCGTTTCCAATTATAATACTTCGGGTAAATTGCGATGCCGTTTTCAACGCTTGCACTACGGGGACACCCATGGTACGCCGGGGAACTTACACATCAGAGGATGATTAATTGGTCCATGCTATGCTGGGATGGGCGTAGATAACTGCCAGTCTAAATCGTTGGCTGGAGCCAGGTTCGAAGTGTTTCTCAGTTGGCTGGAGCCATCAGCTTATTGGGATGTTTTTTTAAAATTTACGAAGTACTTCGTACCCTGCCCGGGGCAATTTACTTTTTCAAACATAGATTTTATTTGACAGTATAGGGAACAAGCAAACTATTTCCAAGATATAAACGCACAAGTTGCGTTTAACACATCATTAACCGTATCATTCTCATCATCCGCACTTGTTTCGCTATGCAGCAAGTTCATTTGATCAAAAAATCGATGTATGCAACACACGCATTGCCCCACTCCTATTAGAAGCGTTTGGGCGCATTGAAGTAACTGGCCAGCTGTGCCGACCATATGCTTAGCCACAGCTGATGGATGCCGGCACGCGAGCTGCTTGAAATTCATCCTGCAAACGTGTTAGGTGCTATATTTGATCTTCGCATTATCTTCCAAATAACTTTGGTACAGGGTTTATGTTGTACTTCCGTCCGATTTGTCTACATGAATCAAGCGTCTGTAGGACGTTTGCTTTGGACCAGATGCATTTTTCAAATAGATGCACTGGCACTACGATCGGATCTGAATTACTTAGACCGTCAATGTCGCAAGCACGGACCACCCCAAGATAACCTGCATACCAGCGCATTTAACACATTCCAAACCAATCATTGCCCACATTCCGAAATGAATTAGACCATGATACAATATTGATAAACAATAGAAGAGTGAAAACAAAAAGCAGAGTTTCAAGTGTGTACCATTTCCATTCAGAACTGGGCCTCCAGACATGCCAGCTCTTTGCGATCCTTGGCAAATTAGCTCCTCCGCATGAGCATACGCACGTCCGGTGAAGTGCCTGCCACTTGTATTCTTTCCAACATGGCCAGTTATAATGCCCTCCCAAATGCGCGGAACCCCGCCCGTAAGCCCCAAAGCCAACGCTGAGTTTCCAATTTCAGCCTTCGCTACCCTTCCTGTTATATTTAGCAGAGAAACGTCTTCCGGCGGACACCCTGACCATATTGAAACATCCAAATTTGCACAAGGACTTATGTAGTCTGGAATCGAATCGCCGATATAACACGGAAAGTGAGCGACGCTGATACCAAAAATGAACGGCTTTAGTAAAACAAAATGAGCCGTCACTTCCGACTCGCATATTGTCACTGTGCGCGAGGCTTCACGAAGGACTTGTGTCTTCACTGCCTGCTGGTCGTGTAAGTGAAGGTGGATTCGCTTCTCTGAAGCGAGGATATCATCCCTCAAAGTGTCGAACTTGGCTTCGAACTTCGCGTCCATGGCCTCGAACTTCGCGTCCATGGCGTCGAACTTGGCGTCTATGGCATCGAACTTGGCGTCCATTGAATCTATTTTTCCGACGAGTTTGTGTAAAATGCGTTCAGTTTCGGAAAAGCCACAAGTTTCCGTTTCTACGCACGTACTATTGAAATGTACTGCGTCATTTCCAAAAGCAAAACAGCAAAATGTTACTAAGACGCCAATCAACAAAAATAGGGCTACAAGCATGACGAAGAAGAAACTGAAAATATCACTCGAACTAAGTAATTGCGCGAAGGTATGTCTGGCAAAACTAATTTTATTTCCTTGAAAGTATCAACTTGTCAGACTGTAAGAGAACCAACTCTTGTTAAAATCCTATTAATCATTCTACAGGGAAAATTAGTGGGTTGCAATCCTTTCCTAATAATAACAGTGGATTCATAAACTAAGGTGTACAGTAAGTACAGTAGTGTGACCGTTCACTGTCACAGCAGGTGACCGAAAAGGACGTTGAAGTTACTGTCCGAACTTCAACTTAGGTCAGGGACACTGGGTCACCGTCCCATATTTTGACGCCCTCCCACCCCCCCCCCCCCCCCCCCATGACCTAGCTAGCACCGACCTCCTCGTTTGTCATCACTCTACAGCACACATAAGAAGGCATAAGTGCTAGAGCCACTCTCACTGAGATCAGAAAGTGTGCTCAAATCAGTTGTGTGATCAATGACCAGCATTGCTCCCTGTCCATTAATGTTCTCTCAAACGCTTCTCTTCCGCCCAGTCCATTCATCAACTTGTCTTCATGTTCCACGAATAGCTTTTCAGCTTGAGCCTTTGTCATACCATCTGCGAATGAAATGTAGTGATATTATCTTCCGGTTGATAAGACGTGTGATGACATTCTCCTGCATGTTGATGGATCCAGTCTTGGGTGTAGACTTCACAGTCTCACACAGCATGACGGCGCTTTTGTTGTCCACTAAGATCTTGGTTGGCCCTGTCATCTCAATCTGCACAAACTCAAGTATCATCCATACAAACTCCACAGTGCAGGCAACTAAAAACAGAGCCATAATCTCAGCATGGGTGGAAGATTGAGCGACTAGCGTAGCCTGCTTGCTGAACGCGTGGAAGGCTCCACTGTCATAGCCCAAGTAAAACACTCCTCCCAGTCTACTTCTACATTTATCTTCCGTAATATATGATGCATCAGAGAATGCTGTGAGTTCTGGTTTGGACTAACTCCCCAGCCTAAGTGGTTTAACCACCGTCTCCCTCAGGAATGCACATATTCTGTCACAGGTCTCCACGAGCTCTTTGGATGGACTCTTCATACCTCCAACACAGGTCTGAGCTACTGCACTGAGTGCTCCCCAGCGTGTGCGATCAACTATGTACCGTAGCTTACCTAATGTGGGGGACAGAGAATCACTCCCATCGACTGGCTGGCTCCGGATAAGATTTACAGTTACGCACATGGGGATGATGGCTCTTTGGTTGACAGCCTTCGTGGGTTTTGGCAGGTCGTTAATTTGTTCTCAGTCATTCTCAGTTCAATAACATTTGACTCTCTGTGATAATCCAGTTCGATAACGGTGAACTTCTTGTTGTGCTCTTGCAACGCTTGGATGAACGAGTCCATGTCATTCTGATGAGAGAAACCAAACTTCCCACCATCCACATGCATTACTACTATGCTCAATCTCCCCTTATGTTGAAAAGGGAACTGGCATGCATGGACATCGCTTGTACGATAGTTTGTCAATCATCACAGTAGCAAAGAGCTCATACCACAGATTTGGAGTTCCTGTCTCTCTCCGTACTGAGCCTCTAGCAGCCGCACTTTCAGTCTTTGTCCCAGTATCACTGGTGGGAGCCAGCCGTATTGTTCATAATCATTGGTGGATTCAAGAAATGCGCCTGCCACGTCAAAGCTACCCACATGCAGTCCGAGGTGGGCAATCACGTGCAGTACAAGATTGATTACCATGGCGGACGGTGTCGGAGCAAATGTCTCCTTGAAGTCAAGTCCGTAGATCTGCGAGTAGCCGCATGCGACAAGTCTGGCCTTGAACTTGAGTTGGAAGTTGTTGTCCAGTGACAGGCGATGAGTCATCTTCATTTTCATCGCTCGCCCTCTCTGACTAGCCCAGCCCAGTGTTACATTGCGCTCATTGTTGTCGACCTCCTTCATGCCTGCATCATACCAGCCCCAGAAATGCTCATCGGAGATATTAATCAAACAGGCCTCATAGGTATCTGGGTATGGTGGTATTGTAATAGAATGTAATCAGCACTCATCTTTCTGGCCTAGCTTCAGTGAACCCCTCCACCAGTCGTCGTGCAGAAGCGCGCATCGTTCCACGGTTTTCACTGGATATGCCAAAACCGTCTGAATTGACGAACAGATCATTGCTAGGAATGAGTCATCATCAGTTTCTAATCAGTGTGCCCACTGCTGTCTGAGTCATAATGTTTGAATAAGTCCGGCGAAGCAGGATATTCATAGTTTGCCTACTGGTAGTGATAGATGGGCAATACTATTAAGCCACTTCTGCGTACAGAGGTGCTAGGTAGAAAGTGAGAAAATCACCAGTCCTGCTCAAATCATGATTTGAGATAAGTCTTTTTTGTACACTGATTGATACTTTGTCAATTATAATACATCGAAGTAATATTCAAAACGTTGGATACTTCGAAGTAATGTTCTACTAAAGCCCTCGTTGGCTGGAGCCAGGTTCGAAGTGTTTTTCAGTAGGATTGCTCACGCGACGGCCATATAAAGACGACGGCCATATAAAGCCATCAGATTATTGGGGTGTTTATTTAAAATTTACGAAGTACTTCGTACCCTGCCCGGGGCAATTTACTTTGTTTTTTCAAACATAGATTTTATTTAACAGTATAGGGAACAAGCAAACTATTTCCAAGATATAAACGCACAAGTTGCGTTTAACACATCATTAACCGTATCATTCTCATCATCCGCACTTGTTTCGCTATGCAGCAAGTTCATTTGATCAAAAAATCGATGTATGCAACACACGCATTGCCCCACTCCTATTAGAAGCGTTTGGGCACATTGAAGTAACTGGCCAGCTGTGCCGACCATATGCTTAGCCACAGCTGAGGAATGCCGGCACGCGAGCTGCTTGAAATTCATCCTGCAAACGTGTTAGGTGCTATATTTGATCTTCGCATTATCTTCCAAATAACTTTGGTACAGGGTTTATGTTGTACTTCCGTCCGATTTGTCTACATGAATCAAGCGTCTGTAGGACGTTTGCTTTGGACCAGATGCATTTTTCAAATAGATGCACTGGCACTACGATCGGATCTGAATTACTTAGACCGTCAATGTCGCAAGCACGGACCACCCCAAGATAACCTGCATACCAGCGCATTTAACACATTCCAAACCAATCATTGCCCACATTCCGAAATGAATTAGACCATGATACAATATTGATAAACAATAGAAGAGTGAAAACAAAAAGCAGAGTTTCAAGTGTGTACCATTTCCATTCAGAACTGGGCCTCCAGACATGCCAGCTCTTTGCGATCCTTGGCAAATTAGCTCCTCCGCATGAGCATACGCACGTCCGGTGAAGTGCCTGCCACTTGTATTCTTTCCAACATGGCCAGTTATAATGCCCTCCCAAATGCGCGGAACCCCGCCCGTAAGCCCCAAAGCCAACGCTGAGTTTCCAATTTCAGCCTTCGCTACCCTTCCTGTTATATTTAGCAGAGAAACGTCTTCCGGCGGACACCCTGACCATATTGAAACATCCAAATTTGCACAAGGACTTATGTAGTCTGGAATCGAATCGCCGATATAACACGGAAAGTGAGCGACGCTGATACCAAAAATGAACGGCTTTAGTAAAACAAAATGAGCCGTCACTTCCGACTCGCATATTGTCACTGTGCGCGAGGCTTCACGAAGGACTTGTGTCTTCACTGCCTGCTGGTCGTGTAAGTGAAGGTGGATTCGCTTCTCTGAAGCGAGGATATCATCCCTCAAAGTGTCGAGGATCTCATCCCTCAAAGTGTCGAACTTGGCGTCTATGGCATCGAACTTGGCGTCCATTGAATC
>CAXIWF010001164.1:0-30603 GCA_964036045.1 Eutreptiella sp. 'Long Island Sound 2002' | reverse complement strand
GAAGCAACTACAAGAGGGGAGGTGGGTCTACTGCCGCCACTCCCACCGCTGCCACGCTTCTCTCTATGCTGTCCATAGGCAGTGAAGGCGTCTGCCACGGGCAGCGAGGTGTACAGCTGCTCCTGCTGCTCCGGGTCAGCGTGATCATTCAGCCGCAGAGTAGTTTCGCTGAACCGCCCCGACGCAGAAGATGGGCTCTGCGCTCCTGTTCTGCCTTTATCATGAGCACTACTCGGTGCAGCATCTGCAGCGTCGCCCAACACAAGCGTGCCCCGAGAAGGAGAGGCGCTACCCGGGGAAAGAGGGATCTGGGGCCTGGGGGCTGGTGATGAAGCAGTAGCAGCAGCAGCAGCAGCCCCACCATCGCCGCGAGGGCTGGCAGTGGCACTGCTCAGACCTTTGCTGTTGGCTCGGCCGGGAGTGGAGAAGAAGTCTTTGGTCGTGTCGGAGGGGCCTGCTGGGACTTGGAGCGTACTCAGGAGCGGGTCTGGGGCTGTGCGCCAGCAGGTCACCTTCTGCAAGTCCCCGTGAAATCCGCATGGCTTCGGCCTCCTGGGTCCTGAGAGCTTCTGCTGTAGCAACAGCTGCATCCATAGCAGTCGCGCCCCCCTAGCTGTTGCTGCTGTTCAGATTGTCTAGGGGAGCTAGCACTAACACTTGCATTTGCGGCGGTAGCAGATTGGTCGAATATGGCCCCGCCACCGAACTCCGACATGCGCAGCGTTTCACGGTGAGGATCAGCATCGTAATTTGCATCATCTTCCCAGCTGTGTCCAGGCACACTATCGTCCGCCGACATAGCAGATAGGTTTCCGCCATCACCACCACCTGTCTCGTGAGCAAGCCCCTGCCCGCTCATCGGAGTAAGTATGCCGGGTTCAACGTATACCGCGTGCCCGCCCAGTAGTCCAAGGTGTCCGAGCTATCGTGGTCCAGAGTACGTACTGTGAAGGTCCGACTATTCTGTACACCCCTGCTGCTGGAGCCTTCTGCACCCCTGCACCACCCCATGCGCTGCCACCACCACCAGCACCACCACTACCAGTACCTGTTGCAGCCACGCTTACAGAATCAGCCCCAGTAGGTGCATCTTCACCTCCTCCCCCTCCCATACCTCCCCCTCTTATACCCCCTCCCCCTACTCCCATACCTCCCCCTCCCCCGTCATCTTCCCCATTGGCAGTGTTGGTCTCTGCTCCATCGCCGACGCTTCCTCCGCCGCCCACCTGCGTCTGCGTCTCGTCCTTGAAAGAGCCGCTGTGGCACTGACCGAGGATTTCCTGGATGTCATCTGGAGAGGGCATGGACTCCAGCTCGTGCTGGGAAATGTGCGGGCCCAAGGCATTGCGCATGGAGGAGCTCCAGTTACGCTTCGCCTGTAAATTGAGGGTAAAAGTACAGTATGTTTGCAGGTGTGGAAGGTGAAAGGAGGTGTGTGTGTGGGGGGGGGGGATAAGGATAAGTCAGGTCCGCATGATCATCATGACTTCACGTGCGAGCGCCAAAAAGGATCATCATAACTACACTCTACACAGCAGCGGTATGTACATAATTACGTGTGTGCAAGTTAGAGACATATACAGTTGCTTTACCTGTAGGAGAGAGTCGTGCGGCCCATACGCAGCTTGACAGGGATGGAGTAGCTGAGCGGCAGCGGGTCCTGCAGGTACACCATGGTGCCGTTGGAGGAGCGGCGGTCCGACAGCAGGAACTTCCGTCCGCATATGTAATCTGCAGACATACACGCGATGCGGGCGCGCGTATTGTTACATACAGGTGATGTGCATGGTATATTCCCACCGTGACATGACGTGGGTGTATGTAAGTTTGGGTGCGTGTAGAGAGAATTAACCGAAGATAGACGTTGCACAGACATGTTCGAATTATATATAAAAGTAAAAATGTAGTCCGGCTAGTCCGTACCTTGGCATGCACAGTCGACACCGTGCGGTAATCAAGAATCATGTTGCAGGATGACGATCGGCCAATTGATATGGTGTTCAAGTCCTCTTCCTGCTCTAGCTGTAGCTCTGGGGGCCGCGCACTCTCTCCGAAATTGAGCCCGGAACTTCGTGTTGAATAAGCCGGGGTTAGTGTCGTGTTTGGTTACCACCACCAGGCTGAGGTATGGACCCTCGCTGTTCGTCTATTCAATCAGGGGATACACGTAGAATTAATGACAATTTATATGAATAGACAAAGAAGATTATTAAACACAAACGCGATCAGGGTGGGGGGTGGCGAGGAGTCAGATGGGGACGAGGAATATAAACAATAACCCCCACACACCGACACGTTAATAATAACGCAAAAAAATTCAAAAATTCAAAGACTCAAACCACACTGAAGAAAGCTTATTACCTCGAGTAGCTGGGCTTTCCGACCGTCTGGTTTGCGGAAGGTGTCTTGTATGCGGAGCCGCATATCTTGCATGCGGGCGCCCCGTTGCCCGTGGTGCTGGATCACCTGGGTCTGTGCACCAGTGATGGGACGCCTGGTACCACTTCTGCAGGCACTGCACGTGCAGGTAGCGCGTGTCTCCGCGGCACTCGCACGGCCGCGACTAAGGCGTCCTCTTCCGTATCGTGGGTCTCGTAGCACATGTAGCAGATGAAGCGCTCGCCGCCGCCTACGCCCCCATGCACAGCGTGCGGCACACACTCTCCGCAGCTACTGAATCGTCATCGTCGTTGATGTTATCTTTATTATCTTTTTGTGGGCTTACCCCTGTAGACTTGAGGTTTAACTCTCGCTCTTCGTCGGCGGCAGCGGGGCCATGTCGTCAGGCTGTCGAATTTGAGGGACTCGTCCTTCAGGAACTCGAGAGTTTTTGCGTCAAGGCGTTGTTCAGGGCGGTCCAGTTCTTTCATCTCGCTAACTACGAGGCCGACCGAGCCCAGGCGGAAGCAGTCGCCCACACGCATGCGGTACGGCGCGCTGGTGATATTACGGTCCCCTAATATGAGGCATGTGCCTGAGTGACGCGAGAAGGGTTCGGGGGAAGGGGACATGTGCCAACCTCCCGTGTAGGCCACCAATAGCTTGTGCGCCCGGTTGTCCGGTAGAGCGAACTCATTAGGAGGGAGGAAGGGATATGAAGATATTTCCAAAGCTGTAGAAAGGGGGGGGGGCATAAACAGCAATAGCACAGTAGAAATTCGGCAAATAATTTATTTATTATTCACGCAAGATGCTGAACATGAATAATATCTATGTGAAACGGGGAGTATAAGATAGCAAACTTACATTTCTTTATCAAAGCAGGATTGTAAACGGAGCCGTGTATAATTGACCCTTTTGGGGCTGATCACGTGGACCAATTGATTCTCAGCGCCGCGGCGGTTATTGGCCATGTTCATCATCTTTACCGTCACAACTCCATGTCGTTTGTGCTCTTTTAAGTACCTTTTATTGCGGTGTACCCACTACTCATGCCAGTGCTGCTGCTTCCGATGATACTGCTGCTGCTTCTGCCCATGACACTACTATTTCGTAAGTCATCCGCAGATATGGATTGCCGGTTACGCCCGCCTGTTGAAGTCTGATTTCCCATTTTCTTTAATTTATCCCAAATATACCCTTCAGATGTAAAGGAAGCAGTTCAAATGTTGTCGAATCACCGATAAACTATTTGGTAGATTGCGCTTACCACACCGAATCTACTAGACTTCAAAATCTGGATCATTAAACAGTATCAAGGAGACAACACAAGGAGACAAAGAGATCCCATCTTATTTTCGTATTCTCTTTCGTTCAATTCGAGACATATGATGAGCAACAACCGTGGTAGTGAGAAAAGTAACAGCTTTGACACGTAATTTACTTTGTTCAACTTTGCTTTCAAGTTATTTGCTCTTACAGAAGGAGTCCTTGAGTCGCCATCCAGGCATCCCATTTCAAGAACAGACCTCCGTGTCAGCGCCCAAGGTGTGCTGAAGAGAATTCCACAAGGATTCTTCAATATAATACCGGGGAAGTTTGTGTAATTCTTCGAATGTAATTGTGGTCTTTATGCGAAAATCAGAAAAATAATTGAACAGCAAATGTTGATTAATGTCAAAACGTTTCATGACCCGAGCAGCATCGCTCTACAGTATGGGACAAATTTACCGATCGATTTCATGCGCCGTAAATTAAGAGCTATAATACACCGAGTCAGTAAATTACACTATAGAGGGAGCTGCATTTATTTACTTTGCATATTGCAAATATATATTACAGTAATCCAAGAACCACGTCTAACAGTTATGTTAGTTCCTAAAAGTGAATCCCACTGAATGCTCCTCTCAGCACTCAGGCTGGATTAGCACACTGCAGGGTGAGACTCCGAGTCCTACTTTCGTCAGGATCGATGCCTTTTTTCATACATTTGTATACATAGATGATATTGGCGAGAAAGGGATCAGTCTTTACTCCCTCCCCGCACATCCACCTCTCCCCCGCTGCTCCCTCCTCAAAGGGATTGTGTAGTACGTAGAACCACAATCACCGACTAAAAAGTACTCATACCAGCAAGCTTGTCAATATACTGCAGCAGCCCGCACATCCACCTCTCCCCGCTGCTCCCTCCTCAAAGGGATTGTGTAGTACGTAGAACACAATCACCGGACTAAAAAGTACTCATACCAGCAAGCTTGTCAATATACTGCAGCAGCCGCACATCCACCTCTCCCCGCTGCTCCCTCCTCAAAGGGATTGTGTAGTACGTAGAACCACAATCACCGACTAAAAAGTACTCATACCAGCAAGCTTGTCATATACTGCAGCAGCCGCACATCCACCTCTCCCCGCTGCCCCTCCTCAAAGGGATTGTGTAGTACGTAGAACCACAATCAGCCGACTAAAAAGTTCTCATACCAGCAAGCTTGTCAATATACTGCAGCAGCCGCACATCCACCTCTCCCCGCTGGCTCCCTCCTCAAAGGGATTGTGCAATACGTAGAACCACAATCACCGACTAAAAAGTACTCATACCAGCAAGCTTGTCAATATACTGCAGTAGCCGTAAATCCTTATATGTATTGAACTTATAGCGCACAATGTCGGACACGTCATCTCGGTGCGCGAAGTTGTTCGAGGCATACGACGTCCCGACGTCCACCCCACACGATTGCCCGATGGCCTGGGTTATGCTATTCGTTGCAACTGTTTCAGAGAAGCCCTTACTATTGAAGTGACGTTCCCCAGGTCCCTTTAACCCCCTCTCCCACTGCTACCGCTACCGCCACCACCTCCATAGCCGCCAAAGTCTGACTGATCGCGGTCTCTGCTTAATTCAGTTATCTCTTCCTCAGGAAGACCGTCGTAGCTGGAGCTGTTGCCACTGCCACCACCCTGCCCAGTAACAGCCTCCGCCGCCGCACTCGCACTTGCACTCGTACTCGAAGATCGCCGCATCAGAAACTTTTTGCCTGCTGCCATCAGCGGCGCTCCGAAGGCCTTGCGCGAACCAGTTGCCTGCTGTCTCTGCTGCTTTAGGCTCCCACTTGGGGCAGTCGACGCGGCACGTGCTGCCGCTAAGGCACTGCTTTCACTCGCTCGCACTGCACGGTCTATACCATTTAAGCCATCATCTCTGCCAAAAGTCCGCCCGAATCGGAAGCTACAGTCGCCATAGAGAGGGACCTCCCAGATTCAGTGCCAAGGGGCGGAGGAGGAGGCGGCGGGTTCGGGTTCATGCTTCCCACCCCTGTCAAACTGGTGCTTGGGGCCGGGGCTGAGGATGTGCCAGGAGCGCTGCTGCTGCTGTTGTAGTGCATGACAGCGGGAGGAGGTGGTGACGCATCGGAATCAGACTCCACACACCACGTCGATCCGGCTGCTGCTGTTGCTGACGCGTCGCGCATAGCTTTGCTCTGGTGCTGATACTTGCTTTGCTGCTTGCTGTGATGGCTCTGGTTATGCTGGTACTGGTTCTGATACTTCCACACGGTCAATTGCGAACCCGTATCGATGAGTAGAATGCGCTCTGCATTCATACCCGCCAGGTTGTAGGCTAGGGCGTCATTCTCCTTATTACCAATGCCTAGTACAAACGGCGAGATACGCCGACTGCCAGCGTCACTGAATACAGCAGCAATCTCGTTGAGTGTACCCTCCTTGAGAGCGACTGTAGTTTTGGATATCATTTCTCGGTAGAGTGCAGCCATGACTCGGTCCTTACTAGGGAACAGGGGACCCGCAGGCATTGTGAGGTCGCTCTCGTCTTTAATACCTTGCAGGAACCTACGAGTGTACAGGGTAAAATTTTTATAAGTTAAAAAGTGTGAGCGTGTGTGAGGGGGGACGAGTTGTGATGGTAAAACCTCTCTGAACATTAAAGGGGGCGGCGGGGTGCACAATAGACTAGGTAGCAGTCCTAATATACTTACTGCTTGGTTTCCTTCAAGTGAGCCATGGGCGCGAAGTCAAGTATATGATGCGATAGTTGTACGTCTCTTCCAGAATGTTTAGGAACGGAACAACTCCATCATGGATATAAGAAAACACCCCCATATATACAGTCTGGTATGTACCCAGTAATGTCAGACTTAGTTATTGTTCCATCAATATCCACCACAACGAGCTGTTCATCTTTGTCGTAGAGCCACACATCAAAAGCTTTGTACACTCCCGTGGCGATATTCCTGCAGATGATGGAGTTTTTCCCCCCAACCAGGCCGAACTGTGCGAGCAGCCTACTTGTAGGGTACGAGAGACGACTCTACTCTCTGAGTCATAAAAGCGGACATACAAATCTGCCGCAACAAATGCAGTTATATTCTCCAATTCTACTGCATTACATGTTATCTCTACTAAATCGGTTTCTTGGGGACTGTATTTGGAATGTGATCCGAAGATGGTGCTGCGTGTGGTAGTGGATGGTTTTGTAGCACGCGTGGATCTCCAGGAGGAGGTGCACGCGCTGTCATCCTGAACTGCACCAGATGATATTTCGAGTAAGTCTGCTGTCGTTGACCGTGATATACTGGACTGGTTCGAACTATCTCTTATGTAATCGTCATAACCAAGCAAAGCCAGTGCTGTTTGGTCAAGAACTGGGTTACGGAGCTTGATATGGAAGTTGGTACTGTGCAGCCCACCAACTTCATCCCTCACGCAAATAACGTCCATTGAAACTTTAAATATAATTAGCCCGTGAGATAGATTCCTCGGTTATATATTCGACTACTGTGATGTATCGCACATACGATACATTCGTCGACACTATATAGTTATTTAAATTAATTTAGGAGTGCCAGTCCTCTGTCCCAGTTTCGAAGATATAACTCTTACTTGCTCCCTTTCTGGAGTGTCAAACTTTACCTAAATTTACCCAGGGTTTAGACCACTTCTTATGGAGCTTATTTTCGAGTAAGATACCACAGAGAGATACAATGAGAGGATAAATTACCTTCTGGGATAAGTAAGTTTAATACCAGAATACCCCGGTTAAATTTACTTTTTTGGGAGCATTTCCAGATTTTCAAAGAGCTTCGAATGCCTGGAATGTTTTCTTATATAACATTGTAAGTTAACCTTTACAAGCCTATCAAAATGGCTTCAACTATGATCTCATATCAGCACCATGTACAGTAAGATGTGTCGATTCAATATGCGTGCTAAATTTTGTCCGATGGACAGCGGCATTGAATACTGGAATATTTAGAATCCACAGAGCGCACCGCTTCAGCCTGAAAAGTGTACTGGTACACAGTACAGCATGTACAGTAATTTTTAAAAAGTGCTGAAACCAAGGAACCGTTGCACGTCCGTTCCCTGCTGGTTCGTCTTGCTCAGCAGTGCTGGCATCACCAGACTTGTCATATTATAAATTACTAACATAATAGTGAGAACGCACGAGTAGTATAGTATAGTTTCGTAGTCCTCCAGCTAGAGCTTTACATTTCATTACATTATTGACTTTTATAATCAAGTGCGAGTCCCTGCTTTCCGATTAGCGAAAACCGTTCAATACATGAATAACTGTTCTGATGTGGCATATCAGTAAATTAAGGCCTCAAAGGAGCCTCAACTATTGGGAGCTAGCTGTTATATTGCTTTTATTATTCTATTTTGCATCATGTATCGATTGCCATACTCTAGAAACTTTGCCCGGAAGTGAAGATGAAAAATTTCGTTCTGAAAAAAAAGGTGATGATGTAAAATCTCAGCTGAACAGACGAATGTATATTAAACCAAGCCCCGATAGCCCAGGGAGCAATGGTGTAGAAGAAGTAGTTAAACATGAACACGGAAGCGCAAAGAGGGTTCATACCCTTGCGTCGCCAAGTGCAACTCCTACCCTGGCTTTTCCGCCCACAGCCGTGCCAAGTGCAGTTCCCCACGGCGGTACCGACCACCGCTGTGCCGAGCGCAATACCGTCTGCCTTGCCTACGGCTGTGCCAAGCGGACTGCCCACAACTCTTCCCACGGAGGTCCCCACTGCTCCCACCTTCGCCCCTACTTTGGAACCCACCATCGCCACGCCAGCGGGTATGGTGCTGTTTGCCACGACCGGAGATGACAGCTGCGCACAGAACCTGCGCTACGGCCCCGAGGTGCTGGTGTCGAGCGGGTCTGCGGACGGCTTTGACTTCTACCTGTCTACGCACGCCAGCTCCAACATCCAGCACCGGCAGTGGCTGCAGATCGTGCTGGACGAGGGTGACCTCAGCGAGCGGTTCCGCATCCTGTGGACATTCAACAGCACCAAGTCGGTGACTGAGCGCATCGTGAGTGCAGTTGAGGAGGGCGAGCCCACGGACTACCTGGTGACGGACACCGACCGGGGAGGCACTGAGTACTCGTACTCTGGTTCATGGCGCTTCAGCACAAACTCGGGCATCACCAGCTCCACCTTTCAGAGTCTGGTGTCCACGCAGTGCTGTCTGAGCAGTCAGTATGGCGTGTGGGGCGCCGGCAATGGCCAGGTGGATGGTATTCTCAGCTCTCGTCCGGATCAGTTCTGGGGCGTGGGCGTATATCCCGGGTTCGGAGAGTCCCTGTGCTACATTTCCTATCGTCAGAGCTCGTATGGCAGCGGGCGCTACCTGAACTTCATGTATGCCATAGCTGTGACGGAGACACCCACGGCAATTCCCACAGCCGTGCCAAGTGCCCTTCCCACGGCGGTACCGACCACAGCCGTGCCAAGTGCCCTTCCCACGGCGGTTCCGACCACAGCCGTGCCAAGTGCAGTTCCCACGGCGCTACCTACGGCGGTGCCTACTGCTCTACCCACGGCGGTTCCGACCACAGCCGTGCCAAGTGCAGTTCCCACGGCGGTACCGACCACCGCTGTGCCGAGCGCAATACCGTCTGCCTTGCCTACGGCTGTGCCAAGCGGACTGCCCACAACTCTTCCCACGGAGGTCCCCACTGCTCCCACCTTCGCCCCTACTTTGGAACCCACCATCGCCACGCCAGCGGGTATGGTGCTGTTTGCCACGACCGGAGATGACAGCTGCGCACAGAACCTGCGCTACGGCCCCGAGGTGCTGGTGTCGAGCGGGTCTGCGGACGGCTTTGACTTCTACCTGTCTACGCACGCCAGCTCCAACATCCAGCACCGGCAGTGGCTGCAGATCGTGCTGGACGAGGGTGACCTCAGCGAGCGGTTCCGCATCCTGTGGACATTCAACAGCACCAAGTCGGTGACTGAGCGCATCGTGAGTGCAGTTGAGGAGGGCGAGCCCACGGACTACCTGGTGACGGACACCGACCGGGGAGGCACTGAGTACTCGTACTCTGGTTCATGGCGCTTCAGCACAAACTCGGGCATCACCAGCTCCACCTTTCAGAGTCTGGTGTCCACGCAGTGCTGTCTGAGCAGTCAGTATGGCGTGTGGGGCGCCGGCAATGGCCAGGTGGATGGTATTCTCAGCTCTCGTCCGGATCAGTTCTGGGGCGTGGGCGTATATCCCGGGTTCGGAGAGTCCCTGTGCTACATTTCCTACCGTCAGAGCTCGTATGGCAGCGGGCGCTATCTGAACTTCATGTATGCCATAGCTGTGACGGAGACACCCACGGCAATTCCCACAGCCGTGCCAAGTGCCCTTCCCACGGCGGTTCCGACCACAGCCGTGCCAAGTGCCCTTCCCACGGCGCTACCTACGGCGGTGCCTACTGCTCTACCCACGGCGGTTCCGACCACAGCCGTGCCAAGTGCAGTTCCCACGGCGGTACCGACCACCGCTGTGCCGAGCGCAATACCGTCTGCCTTGCCTACGGCTGTGCCAAGCGGACTGCCCACAACTCTTCCCACGGAGGTCCCCACTGCTCCCACCTTCGCCCCTACTTTGGAACCCACCATCGCCACGCCAGCGGGTATGGTGCTGTTTGCCACGACCGGAGATGACAGCTGCGCACAGAACCTGCGCTACGGCCCCGAGGTGCTGGTGTCGAGCGGGTCTGCGGACGGCTTTGACTTCTACCTGTCTACGCACGCCAGCTCCAACATCCAGCACCGGCAGTGGCTGCAGATCGTGCTGGACGAGGGTGACCTCAGCGAGCGGTTCCGCATCCTGTGGACATTCAACAGCACCAAGTCGGTGACTGAGCGCATCGTGAGTGCAGTTGAGGAGGGCGAGCCCACGGACTACCTGGTGACGGACACCGACCGGGGAGGCACTGAGTACTCGTACTCTGGTTCATGGCGCTTCAGCACAAACTCGGGCATCACCAGCTCCACCTTTCAGAGTCTGGTGTCCACGCAGTGCTGTCTGAGCAGTCAGTATGGCGTGTGGGGCGCCGGCAATGGCCAGGTGGATGGTATTCTCAGCTCTCGTCCGGATCAGTTCTGGGGCGTGGGCGTATATCCCGGGTTCGGAGAGTCCCTGTGCTACATTTCCTACCGTCAGAGCTCGTATGGCAGCGGGCGCTACCTGAACTTCATGTATGCCATAGCTGTGACGGAGACACCCACGGCAATTCCCACAGCCGTGCCAAGTGCCCTTCCCACGGCGGTACCGACCACAGCCGTGCCAAGTGCCCTTCCCACGGCGGTTTCGACCACAGCCGTGCCAAGTGCAGTTCCCACGGCGCTACCTACGGCGGTGCCTACTGCTCTACCCACGGCGGTTCCGACCACAGCCGTGCCAAGTGCAGTTCCCACGGCGGTACCGACCACCGCTGTGCCGAGCACAATACCGTCTGCCTTGCCTACGGCTGTGCCAAGCGGACTGCCCACAACTCTTCCCACGGAGGTCCCCACTGCTCCCACCTTCGCCCCTACTTTGGAACCCACCATCGCCACGCCAGCGGGTATGGTGCTGTTTGCCACGACCGGAGATGACAGCTGCGCACAGAACCTGCGCTACGGCCCCGAGGTGCTGGTGTCGAGCGGGTCTGCGGACGGCTTTGACTTCTACCTGTCTACGCACGCCAGCTCCAACATCCAGCACCGGCAGTGGCTGCAGATCGTGCTGGACGAGGGTGACCTCAGCGAGCGGTTCCGCATCCTGTGGACATTCAACAGCACCAAGTCGGTGACTGAGCGCATCGTGAGTGCAGTTGAGGAGGGCGAGCCCACGGACTACCTGGTGACGGACACCGACCGGGGAGGCACTGAGTACTCGTACTCTGGTTCATGGCGCTTCAGCACAAACTCGGGCATCACCAGCTCCACCTTTCAGAGTCTGGTGTCCACGCAGTGCTGTCTGAGCAGTCAGTATGGCGTGTGGGGCGCCGGCAATGGCCAGGTGGATGGTATTCTCAGCTCTCGTCCGGATCAGTTCTGGGGCGTGGGCGTATATCCCGGGTTCGGAGAGTCCCTGTGCTACATTTCCTACCGTCAGAGCTCGTATGGCAGCGGGCGCTACCTGAACTTCATGTATGCCATAGCTGTGACGGAGACACCCACGGCAATTCCCACAGCCGTGCCAAGTGCCCTTCCCACGGCGGTACCGACCACAGCCGTGCCAAGTGCCCTTCCCACGGCGGTTCCGACCACAGCCGTGCCAAGTGCAGTTCCCACGGCGCTACCTACGGCGGTGCCTACTGCTCTACCCACGGCGGTTCCGACCACAGCCGTACCAAGTGCAGTTCCCACGGCGGTACCGACCACCGCTGTGCCGAGCGCAATACCGTCTGCCTTGCCTACGGCTGTGCCAAGCGGACTGCCCACAACTCTTCCCACGGAGGTCCCCACTGCTCCCACCTTCGCCCCTACTTTGGAACCCACCATCGCCACGCCAGCGGGTATGGTGCTGTTTGCCACGACCGGAGATGACAGCTGCGCACAGAACCTGCGCTACGGCCCCGAGGTGCTGGTGTCGAGCGGGTCTGCGGACGGCTTTGACTTCTACCTGTCTACGCACGCCAGCTCCAACATCCAGCACCGGCAGTGGCTGCAGATCGTGCTGGACGAGGGTGACCTCAGCGAGCGGTTCCGCATCCTGTGGACATTCAACAGCACCAAGTCGGTGACTGAGCGCATCGTGAGTGCAGTTGAGGAGGGCGAGCCCACGGACTACCTGGTGACGGACACCGACCGGGGAGGCACTGAGTACTCGTACTCTGGTTCATGGCGCTTCAGCACAAACTCGGGCATCACCAGCTCCACCTTTCAGAGTCTGGTGTCCACGCAGTGCTGTCTGAGCAGTCAGTATGGCGTGTGGGGCGCCGGCAATGGCCAGGTGGATGGTATTCTCAGCTCTCGTCCGGATCAGTTCTGGGGCGTGGGCGTATATCCCGGGTTCGGAGAGTCCCTGTGCTACATTTCCTACCGTCAGAGCTCGTATGGCAGCGGACGCTACCTGAACTTCATGTATGCCATAGCTGTGACGGAGACACCCACGGCAATTCCCACAGCCGTGCCAAGTGCCCTTCCCACGGCGGTACCGACCACAGCCGTGCCAAGTGCCCTTCCCACGGCGGTTCCGACCACAGCCGTGCCAAGTGCAGTTCCCACGGCGCTACCTACGGCGGTGCCTACTGCTCTACCCACGGCGGTTCCGACCACAGCCGTGCCAAGTGCAGTTCCCACGGCGGTACCGACCACCGCTGTGCCGAGCGCAATACCGTCTGCCTTGCCTACGGCTGTGCCAAGCGGACTGCCCACAACTCTTCCCACGGAGGTCCCCACTGCTCCCACCTTCGCCCCTACTTTGGAACCCACCATCGCCACGCCAGCGGGTATGGTGCTGTTTGCCACGACTGGAGATGACAGCTGCGCACAGAACCTGCGCTACGGCCCCGAGGTGCTGGTGTCGAGCGGGTCTGCGGACGGCTTTGACTTCTACCTGTCTACGCACGCCAGCTCCAACATCCAGCACCGGCAGTGGCTGCAGATCGTGCTGGACGAGGGTGACCTCAGCGAGCGGTTCCGCATCCTGTGGACATTCAACAGCACCAAGTCGGTGACTGAGCGCATCGTGAGTGCAGTTGAGGAGGGCGAGCCCACGGACTACCTGGTGACGGACACCGACCGGGGAGGCACTGAGTACTCGTACTCTGGTTCATGGCGCTTCAGCACAAACTCGGGCATCACCAGCTCCACCTTTCAGAGTCTGGTGTCCACGCAGTGCTGTCTGAGCAGTCAGTATGGCGTGTGGGGCGCCGGCAATGGCCAGGTGGATGGTATTCTCAGCTCTCGTCCGGATCAGTTCTGGGGCGTGGGCGTATATCCCGGGTTCGGAGAGTCCCTGTGCTACATTTCCTACCGTCAGAGCTCGTATGGCAGCGGACGCTACCTGAACTTCATGTATGCCATAGCTGTGACGGAGACACCCACGGCAATTCCCACAGCCGTGCCAAGTGCCCTTCCCACGGCGGTACCGACCACAGCCGTGCCAAGTGCCCTTCCCACGGCGGTTCCGACCACAGCCGTGCCAAGTGCAGTTCCCACGGCGCTACCTACGGCGGTGCCTACTGCTCTACCCACGGCGGTTCCGACCACAGCCGTGCCAAGTGCAGTTCCCACGGCGGTACCGACCACCGCTGTGCCGAGCGCAATACCGTCTGCCTTGCCTACGGCTGTGCCAAGCGGACTGCCCACAACTCTTCCCACGGAGGTCCCCACTGCTCCCACCTTCGCCCCTACTTTGGAACCCACCATCGCCACGCCAGCGGGTATGGTGCTGTTTGCCACGACTGGAGATGACAGCTGCGCACAGAACCTGCGCTACGGCCCCGAGGTGCTGGTGTCGAGCGGGTCTGCGGACGGCTTTGACTTCTACCTGTCTACGCACGCCAGCTCCAACATCCAGCACCGGCAGTGGCTGCAGATCGTGCTGGACGAGGGTGACCTCAGCGAGCGGTTCCGCATCCTGTGGACATTCAACAGCACCAAGTCGGTGACTGAGCGCATCGTGAGTGCAGTTGAGGAGGGCGAGCCCACGGACTACCTGGTGACGGACACCGACCGGGGAGGCACTGAGTACTCGTACTCTGGTTCATGGCGCTTCAGCACAAACTCGGGCATCACCAGCTCCACCTTTCAGAGTCTGGTGTCCACGCAGTGCTGTCTGAGCAGTCAGTATGGCGTGTGGGGCGCCGGCAATGGCCAGGTTGATGGTATTCTCAGCTCTCGTCCGGATCAGTTCTGGGGCGTGGGCGTATATCCCGGGTTCGGAGAGTCCCTGTGCTACATTTCCTACCGTCAGAGCTCGTATGGCAGCGGGCGCTACCTGAACTTCATGTATGCCATAGCTGTGACGGAGACACCCACGGCAATTCCCACAGCCGTGCCAAGTGCCCTTCCCACGGCGGTACCGACCACAGCCGTGCCAAGTGCCCTTCCCACGGCGGTTCCGACCACAGCCGTGCCAAGTGCAGTTCCCACGGCGCTACCTACGGCGGTGCCTACTGCTCTACCCACGGCGGTTCCGACCACAGCCGTGCCAAGTGCAGTTCCCACGGCGGTACCGACCACCGCTGTGCCGAGCGCAATACCGTCTGCCTTGCCTACGGCTGTGCCAAGCGGACTGCCCACAACTCTTCCCACGGAGGTCCCCACTGCTCCCACCTTCGCCCCTACTTTGGAACCCACCATCGCCACGCCAGCGGGTATGGTGCTGTTTGCCACGACCGGAGACGACAGCTGCGCACAGAACCTGCGCTACGGCCCCGAGGTGCTGGTGTCGAGCGGGTCTGCGGACGGCTTTGACTTCTACCTGTCTACGCACGCCAGCTCCAACATCCAGCACCGGCAGTGGCTGCAGATCGTGCTGGACGAGGGTGACCTCAGCGAGCGGTTCCGCATCCTGTGGACATTCAACAGCACCAAGTCGGTGACTGAGCGCATCGTGAGTGCAGTTGAGGAGGGCGAGCCCACGGACTACCTGGTGACGGACACCGACCGGGGAGGCACTGAGTACTCGTACTCTGGTTCATGGCGCTTCAGCACAAACTCGGGCATCACCAGCTCCACCTTTCAGAGTCTGGTGTCCACGCAGTGCTGTCTGAGCAGTCAGTATGGCGTGTGGGGCGCCGGCAATGGCCAGGTGGATGGTATTCTCAGCTCTCGTCCGGATCAGTTCTGGGGCGTGGGCGTATATCCCGGGTTCGGAGAGTCCCTGTGCTACATTTCCTACCGTCAGAGCTCGTATGGCAGCGGGCGCTACCTGAACTTCATGTATGCCATAGCTGTGACGGAGACACCCACGGCAATTCCCACAGCCGTGCCAAGTGCCCTTCCCACGGCGGTTCCGACCACAGCCGTGCCGAGCGCAATACCGTCTGCCTTGCCTACGGCTGTGCCAAGCGGACTGCCCACAACTCTTCCCACGGAGGTCCCCACTGCTCCCACCTTCGCCCCTACTTTGGAACCCACCATCGCCACGCCAGCGGGTATGGTGCTGTTTGCCACGACCGGAGACGACAGCTGCGCACAGAACCTGCGCTACGGCCCCGAGGTGCTGGTGTCGAGCGGGTCTGCGGACGGCTTTGACTTCTACCTGTCTACGCACGCCAGCTCCAACATCCAGCACCGGCAGTGGCTGCAGATCGTGCTGGACGAGGGTGACCTCAGCGAGCGGTTCCGCATCCTGTGGACATTCAACAGCACCAAGTCGGTGACTGAGCGCATCGTGAGTGCAGTTGAGGAGGGCGAGCCCACGGACTACCTGGTGACGGACACCGACCGGGGAGGCACTGAGTACTCGTACTCTGGTTCATGGCGCTTCAGCACAAACTCGGGCATCACCAGCTCCACCTTTCAGAGTCTGGTGTCCACGCAGTGCTGTCTGAGCAGTCAGTATGGCGTGTGGGGCGCCGGCAATGGCCAGGTGGATGGTATTCTCAGCTCTCGTCCGGATCAGTTCTGGGGCGTGGGCGTATATCCCGGGTTCGGAGAGTCCCTGTGCTACATTTCCTACCGTCAGAGCTCGTATGGCAGCGGGCGCTACCTGAACTTCATGTATGCCATAGCTGTGACGGAGACACCCACGGCAATTCCCACAGCCGTGCCAAGTGCCCTTCCCACGGCGGTACCGACCACAGCCGTGCCAAGTGCCCTTCCCACGGCGGTTCCGACCACAGCCGTGCCAAGTGCAGTTCCCACGGCGCTACCTACGGCGGTGCCTACTGCTCTACCCACGGCGGTTCCGACCACAGCCGTGCCAAGTGCCATTCCCACGGCGGTACCGACCACCGCTGTGCCGAGCACAATACCGTCTGCCTTGCCTACGGCTGTGCCAAGCGGACTGCCCACAACTCTTCCCACGGAGGTCCCCACTGCTCCCACCTTCGCCCCTACTTTGGAACCCACCATCGCCACGCCAGCGGGTATGGTGCTGTTTGCCACGACCGGAGACGACAGCTGCGCACAGAACCTGCGCTACGGCCCCGAGGTGCTGGTGTCGAGCGGGTCTGCGGACGGCTTTGACTTCTACCTGTCTACGCACGCCAGCTCCAACATCCAGCACCGGCAGTGGCTGCAGATCGTGCTGGACGAGGGTGACCTCAGCGAGCGGTTCCGCATCCTGTGGACATTCAACAGCACCAAGTCGGTGACTGAGCGCATCGTGAGTGCAGTTGAGGAGGGCGAGCCCACGGACTACCTGGTGACGGACACCGACCGGGGAGGCACTGAGTACTCGTACTCTGGTTCATGGCGCTTCAGCACAAACTCGGGCATCACCAGCTCCACCTTTCAGAGTCTGGTGTCCACGCAGTGCTGTCTGAGCAGTCAGTATGGCGTGTGGGGCGCCGGCAATGGCCAGGTGGATGGTATTCTCAGCTCTCGTCCGGATCAGTTCTGGGGCGTGGGCGTATATCCCGGGTTCGGAGAGTCCCTGTGCTACATTTCCTACCGTCAGAGCTCGTATGGCAGCGGGCGCTACCTGAACTTCATGTATGCCATAGCTGTGACGGAGACACCCACGGCAATTCCCACAGCCGTGCCAAGTGCCCTTCCCACGGCGGTACCGACCACAGCCGTGCCAAGTGCCCTTCCCACGGCGGTTCCGACCACAGCCGTGCCAAGTGCAGTTCCCACGGCGCTACCTACGGCGGTGCCTACTGCTCTACCCACGGCGGTTCCGACCACAGCCGTGCCAAGTGCCATTCCCACGGCGGTACCGACCACCGCTGTGCCGAGCACAATACCGTCTGCCTTGCCTACGGCTGTGCCAAGCGGACTGCCCACAACTCTTCCCACGGAGGTCCCCACTGCTCCCACCTTCGCCCCTACTTTGGAACCCACCATCGCCACGCCAGCGGGTATGGTGCTGTTTGCCACGACCGGAGACGACAGCTGCGCACAGAACCTGCGCTACGGCCCCGAGGTGCTGGTGTCGAGCGGGTCTGCGGACGGCTTTGACTTCTACCTGTCTACGCACGCCAGCTCCAACATCCAGCACCGGCAGTGGCTGCAGATCGTGCTGGACGAGGGTGACCTCAGCGAGCGGTTCCGCATCCTGTGGACATTCAACAGCACCAAGTCGGTGACTGAGCGCATCGTGAGTGCAGTTGAGGAGGGCGAGCCCACGGACTACCTGGTGACGGACACCGACCGGGGAGGCACTGAGTACTCGTACTCTGGTTCATGGCGCTTCAGCACAAACTCGGGCATCACCAGCTCCACCTTTCAGAGTCTGGTGTCCACGCAGTGCTGTCTGAGCAGTCAGTATGGCGTGTGGGGCGCCGGCAATGGCCAGGTTGATGGTATTCTCAGCTCTCGTCCGGATCAGTTCTGGGGCGTGGGCGTATATCCCGGGTTCGGAGAGTCCCTGTGCTACATTTCCTACCGTCAGAGCTCGTATGGCAGCGGGCGCTACCTGAACTTCATGTATGCCATAGCTGTGACGAAGACACCCACGGCAATTCCCACAGCCGTGCCAAGTGCCCTTCCCACGGCGGTACCGACCACAGCCGTGCCAAGTGCCCTTCCCACGGCGGTTCCGACCACAGCCGTGCCAAGTGCAGTTCCCACGGCGCTACCTACGGCGGTGCCTACTGCTCTACCCACGGCGGTTCCGACCACAGCCGTGCCAAGTGCAGTTCCCACGGCGGTACCGACCACCGCTGTGCCGAGCACAATACCGTCTGCCTTGCCTACGGCTGTGCCAAGCGGACTGCCCACAACTCTTCCCACGGAGGTCCCCACTGCTCCCACCTTCGCCCCTACTTTGGAACCCACCATCGCCACGCCAGCGGGTATGGTGCTGTTTGCCACGACCGGAGACGACAGCTGCGCACAGAACCTGCGCTACGGCCCCGAGGTGCTGGTGTCGAGCGGGTCTGCGGACGGCTTTGACTTCTACCTGTCTACGCACGCCAGCTCCAACATCCAGCACCGGCAGTGGCTGCAGATCGTGCTGGACGAGGGTGACCTCAGCGAGCGGTTCCGCATCCTGTGGACATTCAACAGCACCAAGTCGGTGACTGAGCGCATCGTGAGTGCAGTTGAGGAGGGCGAGCCCACGGACTACCTGGTGACGGACACCGACCGGGGAGGCACTGAGTACTCGTACTCTGGTTCATGGCGCTTCAGCACAAACTCGGGCATCACCAGCTCCACCTTTCAGAGTCTGGTGTCCACGCAGTGCTGTCTGAGCAGTCAGTATGGCGTGTGGGGCGCCGGCAATGGCCAGGTGGATGGTATTCTCAGCTCTCGTCCGGATCAGTTCTGGGGCGTGGGCGTATATCCCGGGTTCGGAGAGTCCCTGTGCTACATTTCCTACCGTCAGAGCTCGTATGGCAGCGGGCGCTACCTGAACTTCATGTATGCCATAGCTGTGACGAAGACACCCACGGCAATTCCCACAGCCGTGCCAAGTGCCCTTCCCACGGCGGTACCGACCACAGCCGTGCCAAGTGCCCTTCCCACGGCGGTTCCGACCACAGCCGTGCCAAGTGCAGTTCCCACGGCGCTACCTACGGCGGTGCCTACTGCTCTACCCACGGCGGTTCCGACCACAGCCGTGCCAAGTGCAGTTCCCACGGCGGTACCGACCACCGCTGTGCCGAGCACAATACCGTCTGCCTTGCCTACGGCTGTGCCAAGCGGACTGCCCACAACTCTTCCCACGGAGGTCCCCACTGCTCCCACCTTCGCCCCTACTTTGGAACCCACCATCGCCACGCCAGCGGGTATGGTGCTGTTTGCCACGACCGGAGACGACAGCTGCGCACAGAACCTGCGCTACGGCCCCGAGGTGCTGGTGTCGAGCGGGTCTGCGGACGGCTTTGACTTCTACCTGTCTACGCACGCCAGCTCCAACATCCAGCACCGGCAGTGGCTGCAGATCGTGCTGGACGAGGGTGACCTCAGCGAGCGGTTCCGCATCCTGTGGACATTCAACAGCACCAAGTCGGTGACTGAGCGCATCGTGAGTGCAGTTGAGGAGGGCGAGCCCACGGACTACCTGGTGACGGACACCGACCGGGGAGGCACTGAGTACTCGTACTCTGGTTCATGGCGCTTCAGCACAAACTCGGGCATCACCAGCTCCACCTTTCAGAGTCTGGTGTCCACGCAGTGCTGTCTGAGCAGTCAGTATGGCGTGTGGGGCGCCGGCAATGGCCAGGTGGATGGTATTCTCAGCTCTCGTCCGGATCAGTTCTGGGGCGTGGGCGTATATCCCGGGTTCGGAGAGTCCCTGTGCTACATTTCCTACCGTCAGAGCTCGTATGGCAGCGGGCGCTACCTGAACTTCATGTATGCCATAGCTGTGACGAAGACACCCACGGCAATTCCCACAGCCGTGCCAAGTGCCCTTCCCACGGCGGTACCGACCACAGCCGTGCCAAGTGCCCTTCCCACGGCGGTTCCAACCACAGCCGTGCCAAGTGCAGTTCCCACGGCGCTACCTACGGCGGTGCCTACTGCTCTACCCACGGCGGTTCCGACCACAGCCGTGCCAAGTGCAGTTCCCACGGCGGTACCGACCACCGCTGTGCCGAGCACAATACCGTCTGCCTTGCCTACGGCTGTGCCAAGCGGACTGCCCACAACTCTTCCCACGGAGGTCCCCACTGCTCCCACCTTCGCCCCTACTTTGGAACCCACCATCGCCACGCCAGCGGGTATGGTGCTGTTTGCCACGACCGGAGACGACAGCTGCGCACAGAACCTGCGCTACGGCCCCGAGGTGCTGGTGTCGAGCGGGTCTGCGGACGGCTTTGACTTCTACCTGTCTACGCACGCCAGCTCCAACATCCAGCACCGGCAGTGGCTGCAGATCGTGCTGGACGAGGGTGACCTCAGCGAGCGGTTCCGCATCCTGTGGACATTCAACAGCACCAAGTCGGTGACTGAGCGCATCGTGAGTGCAGTTGAGGAGGGCGAGCCCACGGACTACCTGGTGACGGACACCGACCGGGGAGGCACTGAGTACTCGTACTCTGGTTCATGGCGCTTCAGCACAAACTCGGGCATCACCAGCTCCACCTTTCAGAGTCTGGTGTCCACGCAGTGCTGTCTGAGCAGTCAGTATGGCGTGTGGGGCGCCGGCAATGGCCAGGTGGATGGTATTCTCAGCTCTCGTCCGGATCAGTTCTGGGGCGTGGGCGTATATCCCGGGTTCGGAGAGTCCCTGTGCTACATTTCCTACCGTCAGAGCTCGTATGGCAGCGGGCGCTACCTGAACTTCATGTATGCCATAGCTGTGACGAAGACACCCACGGCAATTCCCACAGCCGTGCCAAGTGCCCTTCCCACGGCGGTACCGACCACAGCCGTGCCAAGTGCCCTTCCCACGGCGGTTCCGACCACAGCCGTGCCAAGTGCAGTTCCCACGGCGCTACCTACGGCGGTGCCTACTGCTCTACCCACGGCGGTTCCGACCACAGCCGTGCCAAGTGCAGTTCCCACGGCGGTACCGACCACCGCTGTGCCGAGCACAATACCGTCTGCCTTGCCTACGGCTGTGCCAAGCGGACTGCCCACAACTCTTCCCACGGAGGTCCCCACTGCTCCCACCTTCGCCCCTACTTTGGAACCCACCATCGCCACGCCAGCGGGTATGGTGCTGTTTGCCACGACCGGAGACGACAGCTGCGCACAGAACCTGCGCTACGGCCCCGAGGTGCTGGTGTCGAGCGGGTCTGCGGACGGCTTTGACTTCTACCTGTCTACGCACGCCAGCTCCAACATCCAGCACCGGCAGTGGCTGCAGATCGTGCTGGACGAGGGTGACCTCAGCGAGCGGTTCCGCATCCTGTGGACATTCAACAGCACCAAGTCGGTGACTGAGCGCATCGTGAGTGCAGTTGAGGAGGGCGAGCCCACGGACTACCTGGTGACGGACACCGACCGGGGAGGCACTGAGTACTCGTACTCTGGTTCATGGCGCTTCAGCACAAACTCGGGCATCACCAGCTCCACCTTTCAGAGTCTGGTGTCCACGCAGTGCTGTCTGAGCAGTCAGTATGGCGTGTGGGGCGCCGGCAATGGCCAGGTGGATGGTATTCTCAGCTCTCGTCCGGATCAGTTCTGGGGCGTGGGCGTATATCCCGGGTTCGGAGAGTCCCTGTGCTACATTTCCTACCGTCAGAGCTCGTATGGCAGCGGGCGCTACCTGAACTTCATGTATGCCATAGCTGTGACGGAGACACCCACGGCGGTAC
Source organism: Eutreptiella sp. 'Long Island Sound 2002' (assembly GCA_964036045.1). Lineage (NCBI taxonomy): Eukaryota > Euglenozoa > Euglenophyceae > Eutreptiales > Eutreptiaceae > Eutreptiella > Eutreptiella sp. 'Long Island Sound 2002'. Next base: position 8,609 of record CAXIWF010001164.1, on the reverse strand, counting down.
CGACCACAGCCGTGCCAAGTGCCCTTCCCACGGCGGTACCGACCACCGCTGTGCCGAGCGCAATACCGTCTGCCTTGCCTACGGCTGTGCCAAGCGGACTGCCCACAACTCTTCCCACGGAGGTCCCCACTGCTCCCACCTTCGCCCCTACTTTGGAACCCACCATCGCCACGCCAGCGGGTATGGTGCTGTTTGCCACGACCGGAGACGACAGCTGCGCACAGAACCTGCGCTACGGCCCCGAGGTGCTGGTGTCGAGCGGGTCTGCGGACGGCTTTGACTTCTACCTGTCTACGCACGCCAGCTCCAACATCCAGCACCGGCAGTGGCTGCAGATCGTGCTGGACGAGGGTGACCTCAGCGAGCGGTTCCGCATCCTGTGGACATTCAACAGCACCAAGTCGGTGACTGAGCGCATCGTGAGTGCAGTTGAGGAGGGCGAGCCCACGGACTACCTGGTGACGGACACCGACCGGGGAGGCACTGAGTACTCGTACTCTGGTTCATGGCGCTTCAGCACAAACTCGGGCATCACCAGCTCCACCTTTCAGAGTCTGGTGTCCACGCAGTGCTGTCTGAGCAGTCAGTATGGCGTGTGGGGCGCCGGCAATGGCCAGGTGGATGGTATTCTCAGCTCTCGTCCGGATCAGTTCTGGGGCGTGGGCGTATATCCCGGGTTCGGAGAGTCCCTGTGCTACATTTCCTACCGTCAGAGCTCGTATGGCAGCGGGCGCTACCTGAACTTCATGTATGCCATAGCTGTGACGGAGACACCCACGGCAATTCCCACAGCCGTGCCAAGTGCCCTTCCCACGGCGGTACCGACCACAGCCGTGCCAAGTGCCCTTCCCACGGCGGTTCCGACCACAGCCGTGCCAAGTCCAGTTCCCACGGCGGTACCGACCACCGCTGTGCCGAGCGCAATACCGTCTGCCTTGCCTACGGCTGTGCCAAGCGGACTGCCCACAACTCTTCCCACGGAGGTCCCCACTGCTCCCACCTTCGCCCCTACTTTTTTTCCCACTGTGGCTCCCCTTGATGGCTCGGCTTTGTTTGCTGTTCTTGGGCAGTTTGGTTGCGCCAATCAACTCGCATTCGGCCCAGAACAGGTTTCCTCATCAGGCTCAGCTGACAGCTACAGCAACTACTTGTCTACGAATCAGAATTCTAATATCGAATCTGACCGTTGGCTGCAGGTTGTTCTCAAACGTACCGATTATTCTGAGGCGTTTCGCATATACTGGAACTTCAATGATACGAAGACAGTCACAGAACGCTTAATTGACGCTGTAAATGGTGGCGTTCAGGTGGATTTTCTGATCGTCATGCCCAATGAAGACAGCGGTGGCGGTGGCGGTGAGACGAGGAGGAGGTCGCTAGCAGACGGAAGAGGAATTATGCAAGTGACAGGCACCTGGTGGTTTTCCAGCACCGCGGGAATTAATGCCTCGAGTTTCACAGGATTGACCTCCAGCACGTGCTGCTTAAGTGCAGAAGGTGGGGCTTGGGGGGCAGCAACAAGTGTCATCGATGGCAACAGCCCACGACCGCCAAATGATTTCTTTGGAATTGGAGTGTTCAACAACAGCAATGATGTTAACTGCTTCGCAGCTTACCGGGACGGCGTGCCAGATGTGTTCGATGTTATCACCCTGATGTATGCTGTTGATCCTACCCTTTCCCCTTCGTCAATACCCACGGCAGTACCCACGGCAGTACCCACAGTAGTACCCACGGCAGTACCCACGGCAGTACCCACGGCAGTACCCACGGCAGTACCCACGGCAGTACCCACAGTAGTACCCACGGCAGTACCCACGGCAGTACCCACGGCAGTACCCACAGTAGTACCCACGGCAGTACCCACGGCAGTACCCACGGCAGTACCCACGGCAGTACCCACAGTAGTACCCACGGCAGTACCCACGGCAGTACCTACGGCAGTACCCACGGCAGTACTCACGGCAGTACCTACGGCAGTACCCACGGCAGTACCCACGGCAGTACCCACGGCAGTACCCACGGCAGTACCCACGGCAGTACCCACGGCAGTACCCACGGCAGTACCCACGGCAGTACCCACAGTAGTACCCACGGCAGTACCCACGGCAGTACCCACGGCAGTACCTACGGCAGTACCCACGGCAGTACTCACGGCAGTACCTACGGCAGTACCCACGGCAGTACCCACGGCAGTACCCACAGCAGTACTCACGGCAGTACCTACGGCAGTACCCACGGCAGTACCCACGGCAGTACCCACAGCAGTACCCACGGCAGTACCTACGGTAGTACCCACGGCAGTACCCACGGCAGTACCTACGGCAGTACCCACGGCAGTACCCACGGCAGTACCTACGGCAGTACCTACGGCAGTACCTACGGCAGTACCTACGGCAGTACCTACGGCAGTACCTACGGCAGTACCTACGGCAGTACCTACGGCAGTACCTACGGCAGTACCTACGGCAGTACCTACGGCAGTACCTACGGCAGTGCCCACGGCAGTACCTACGGCAGTACCCACGGCAGTACCTACGGCAGTACCCACGGCAGTACCCACGGCAGTAACTACGGCAGTACCTACGGCAGTACCCACGGCAGTACCCACGGCAGTACCCACGGCAGTACCCACGGCAGTACCTACGGCATTACCCACTGCAGTACCTACGGCAGTACCCACGGTAGTACCCACAGTAGTACCCACGGCAGTACCCACGACAGTACCCACGGCAGTACCTACGGCAGTACCCACGGCAGTACCCACGGCAGTACCTACGGCAGTACCCACGGCAGTACCCACGGCAGTACCCACAGCAGTACCCACGGCAGTACCTACGGCAGTACCTACGGCAGTACCCACGGCAGTACCCACGGCAGTATCCACGGCAGTACCCACGGCATTACCCACGGCAGTGCCCTCGGCAGTACCTACAGCAGTACCCACGGCAGTACCCACAGTAGTACCCACGGCAGTACCCACGGCAGTACCCACGGCAGTACCCACGGCAGTACCTACGGCAGTAACTACGGCAGTACCTACGGCAGTACCCACGGCAGTACCTACGGCAGTACCTACGGCAGTACCCACGGCAGTACCTACGGCATTACCCACGGAAGTACCCACGGCAGTACCTACGGCAGTACCCACGGCAGTACCTACGGCAGTACCCACGGCAGTACCCACGGCAGTACCTACGGCAGTACCTACGGCAGTACCCACGGCAGTACCTACGGCAGTACCTACGGCAGTACCCACAGTAGTACCCACGGCAGTACCCACGGCAGTACCTACGGCAGTACCCACGGCAGTACCCACGGCAGTACCCACGGCATTACCCACGGCAGTACCCACGGCAGTGCCCTCGGCAGTACCCACGGCAGTACCCACGGCAGTACTGACGGCAGCACCCACGGCAGTACCCACAGTTGTGCCTTCGAAGCTGCCCACACCATTGCCATCCGGCCAGCCCACCTCGCGCCCCACTGAGGAGCCTATTTCAGCCCAGGTCACATTTCAGTCGTCGGTCTCACTCTCGGCGGTAACATCCCCCACACTGAGTAACACCAGTATCGCCGCTGTGGTGTACACGGTTGCAAAGTCTATGGGTATCCCATCTTCTAATGTCCGATTTCTGCGTTCAGTGCTGCTGCAGCAAACCCGTGGAAGAATCCTGGGCACTGCTGCTTCTGCTGCTCCGTCTTCTACTTATTTCCAGGATGGTCGAGGATCGCTCATTACGGAAGAGGACCATCTGTATCAGAGTGATGGAGGTGGCTGGGCTCTAGATGCCTTTCATGATGTAGGGGGAACTTACTCAAATACCGCAACAGCTGTTGCTGCACAGTCACATCGCTTTTCTACGCGTAGTCTGATAGATGCTGCAACCTACTCGATGGCGGTTAGCACGGAAACCAGTGTGGAGCTGAACGACTACCCAGGCTTCGCCAATACCACTGCACTCTATTCGTTCTTGGTAAACGAATTGACTGTAGCAGTAGATAACGGCAATTTCGCAGAAACGCTTCGTAACGAGTCGTTACGGCTGGGCACGAACGAAACTGCTGATTCGGTGGCGGAGAGCGTCATGACAGGTGCTGCAGTCATTATCGAGGCCCCCACCTTCGCCCCGACTTCCACGCCATCGTCCTCGCCAACTATATCTCCAGCCACGCTCTGGACGGCACAGCTGCAGACTCAGCTCTCCCAGGCCGCCGCCGCCGTCACGGACCAGCAGGACATCACCAGCCAGACCCTGTACTACGAGCTGAATGTCGGGGGCAACTCTCCGTACGTACTCTTTGGCGGCTGTGACCAGTGGGCTTCAGTGACTAGTAATGACCTCACCGTCTCGAGCTTCCTCTATGACGTGCACTCCATAGAGTTCCAAGTCGTCCACGCACTGAGCCCCGAAGCTCAGGAGTTCTTGCCATCTTCTAAGACCTGCAACGATACCGTCGTCGCCGCGGAAATTCTCGATCTGATGACGGGTGCCGGAGTGGTGGGTGACCTGCTCAGTGGCATCGCTGTGCAGTGTGCGGGGCTGGCCTGGGTGGTGAAGCAGTGCTCCGCGCAGGAGGCGCAGGTCTCGCTCTGCATAGGGTGCACCGACCCGTGCGACCAGGCAGCCCACTGTATCACAGACGAGGTGAATGGCTTTGACAACGAGACCTCCGCATTCACTCTCTCCCCCTGCAGTGATCAAACGTGTACCTTTCCCCAAAAGCCCAGCTCTGCAGTCCGATTGTTCATCGTCAATTTTCAAGATTTAGACACGGCACCGGCCATCGACGCCATGTCTTACGTGTCAACTCGCACCACTGCCTCGGTTACCGTGACCTTGAGTGATCCAACTGAAAGCGTCGGTGGGGTCGTGTACTGCAGTGTAGTGAGAGCATCTGCCGCCGCTCCAACCAGCGTGACGCAAATCGTGCAGCAAGGCTTCAGCACTGCCATCACCTCTGCCAATGCAGCCAGTGGCGTGGTGGTCTCGGTCAGCGGCCTATCGCCGGTGACCTCTTATCGCCTCTTTTGCGCCACTGCTTCGCCACTTGGCACCCAGATGAGCCTCGCTGCAGCCCTAGCCACGGAGGTCGCGGTGGTGACGCTGTGCTGCAAAACAATGACGTTCGAGCTGTCCTCCACCTATGTGACTGAGGATGTGTCCACAGTTGACTTGCTCAGCTATTCCATCGTGACGCGTCCCTCTTCCTCCGTCACTGTCACCTTAAACGCTTATCTTTTGGGTTCCAACGGCACCGCCACTGCTCTGGTAAGTGGTGCATTCTCTCCGGCATCCAGTTCATTCTCCAGCAGTGGATCCAGCATCAAGCGCACTGCCTCGCTTGGCGCTCTTCCCACCGGACAGTACTTTCTCAACGCCTCGTTCAGCGGCGCCTCTGCCGAAGAGTACTCCGCGTCCTTCGCCAACAGTGCAAGCGACTCGCGAGTCTGGTTCGAAGTGTTCGCGGTCGAGGAAATCCCACCTGCCCCTGCGCTGCTCTCAGCAACCTTCTCAAATGACGGAGCTGCTGTGACAATTCTGTTTGACTCCGGGACAAACAAAGGGGGTGTTTCGACCCAATTTACATGTAATTCTTTATTCACGTTCAACTGCGCCAGGTCGTCGAGCTGTAGGTGGACGAGCAGCAAGGCAGTGGAGGCCAGACCAAGCAAGGGGGGCTCTTCCGGTGGCACGGAAACTTGCTCCAGTTCTCTGCCCGTGCCCGGCGACTCTCTGGGTTTAAAAGCCGGTGCCCTGATCACTGCCGCCTGCTCCTCCCAGGGCTGTGACACATCAGCGTGGCCTGCAGCCAGCACTAGCTCCGTTACGATCGCCACTGCCAGTGAAGCTGTGACTCCGCGAGTGGTGCTGAATGCGCCCAGTTCGATCGGCTCCTGCGACAGTCTGCGCATCGATGCTACCAGCTCTACCGGAAGCGGGGGACGGTCGTGGGCGAGCACTGCCGTCACCACCTCAAGCGCCACCGGCAACAATGTCACTGCACTCAATATCTTCCTGTCAAGCACATCATACACGTTATTCCCCGTGTCAAGCATCCCAGCTGCAAAACTTGCACGGGGATTCACGTACAAGTTCACGGTCACTCTATGTAACTTCTTGGCTCAGTGCAGTGTCAGCACTGCTCGGGTAGTGGTCATAGATGACATCTTGCCGGTGGTGACCATCGGAGGAGATTCCGACCGCACCATCACCCGAGATCAGTCGCTGCAGCTTACGGCTTCAGCTCAGATCGAGAACTGCGACGGATCCACCACACGCCAGAACCTACGCTATTCATGGCAAGTTGTGCAAGACGGAAGTGTAACGTTTGATATTGTCTCCACGGCTGTGAGCACTAGCCAATACCGCGTTGACCCCTTTGCGCTGTCCACTGGCACTGTCTACGAGTTTACCGTGACCGCCACCATCACTACTACGCTTAAAGCCTCGTCTAGTTTGGTGCGTGTGAGTGTGGAGTCTGGCGAGGTTGTAGCCGTGGTCAGCGGTGGCTCTCAACAAAGCGCCCGGAAGAACGAAACCCTCGTGCTGGATGCCTCCGATAGCTTTGACGAAGACATCACTGGCTCCACTGGTGCTGCTGCGGGACTGCTTTTCGCCTGGAGTTGTGTGCAGTTGGCGCCCACTCTCAGCGAGGACTGCTCCGCAGCCATTGAGTCCGTCACTGACGATGCAGAAACGTATGAAGTGACTCCCCTGGTCTCAGCCGCGACGGATGCGATTGTGCAACTTACCCTGACAGTGAGTGATGTCAGTGGGGAGCGGAGCGCAGAGGAAGTAGTGACGGTGTCGATACTGCCCGCAATCGCTCCAGTGGTCTCCCTGTCCTCCACTGTTGTGGGCACCAAGACACGGCCTTCTCAGCAACTTACCATCACTGGTAGCATCGTGCTTCCATCCACCTCTTCTGGTGTCGCGACGTGGACCGTAGATGATGACACGTTCGACCTGGACGGCGCTGCTTTATCTCCTCTTAGTAAGGTCATCCAACCATCTACTTCTGGATCCAGCACTGCTATCGCCACGGTCTACCTGGTCATCGGGGGTAACACCCTGGTTGCGGGCTCCGACATGACTTTCTCCCTCACATGCGCCTCAACCTACCTGGATGATGCGGGGGCTACACAGAGCACCTCCGCCGCGGCCGCCATCACCGTGACGGTGAACGAGCCGCCTCAACCAGGCTCCTTCTCGGTATCCCCCACCTCTGGTGCAGCTTACCTGGATGCGTTCACCTTCAGCGCGCTGCTCTGGCAAGACGACGATATCCCCCTCTTCTACGAGTTTGGTCACATCGCGCAGGGCACTGGGGTGCGAGTCACGCTAATCTCCCGTTCCGAATTCACGTCTGGCTCCTCAACGCTGCCTGCTGGTGCTGCCAACACTGGCTACGCGCTGTCCTGCTTCGCAATTATTTATGACTCGTTTCTCTCGAACACCACGAATGCTGTGACCGTCTTATCCGTGCCTAGCTCCATCCTGTCGGCACAGGAGATCCAAGACTTTGTTAATGAAACTTCTGCAGAGGCTCAGGCATCTGTTAATGGACTTCGCTCATCCTCCGCCATTTCGAGTTTTCTGCTCAATGCGGTGAACTGCTCACTTGCTCCAACTGCACTGCCCTGAATAGGTTGGATTGTTATCAGACCGCCCATACCTGTGGCGGCTGTGTGTCTTCAGATTATGTCGGTAATAACCTCGATAGCAATGAGGTGTGCGTCCTGGCATCCTCTTACGTACGCAGCAGCTCGGCCCAGAACAGCACAGTCCTTGTGAACGGCAGCGTTCCATGCAGCTCCACGCTCGACTGCGGGACGTTTGAATTCTGCGATAGCCGTGGCTTCTGTGAAGAGACTTCCAAGGAGTGCCCTGGTGACTGCAATGGATTTGGTGAGTGCATATTCATCAATTCCGACACTGGTTTGCAGGTGACCGATTGCAAGTCCACCGACACGCTCTGCTCCGCGGCGTGTGACTGCGACGAGGACTATAGCGAGAGTGAAGACTGCAGCGTGAGCAACACTGATATTGCGATCAAGCGCTCATCGCGCCTGCAGGTGCTGCAAAACATAATGACTCTTATAGACAGCGAGACGCGACTCTTGACGCTGTAATCGGCTGGATCAATCTGCTCTCCGTGGCCACACAAGAAGCAGACGAGCTGTCGAGGGAGGCTTACACACTGGCGCTGACCATAACAAGCACCATTATCGGGTATGCTGTTGACCTAGATTTGACAGCCAGTGATCTGAGTCTACTGCTCAATTCCATCAATGCAATTACCAAAGCCACTCTGAACAGCGGGGAGCGCCGTCGACGCAGGCGCCGTCGCCTAGAGGAGACTTGGTACCCACAGCAGTACCACCCGTCTTATGCGCGGCCTTACGAGTACGGGGAGCCGTCGCTAATTGAGAGCCGTGGTCGCAGGCTAGTGGAGGAGTCGTCACGCTCCCAAGACAGAGGGTTGAACACCACCACCCGCGCAGATGTGGAGCTGTCCCTGCAGGTGCTGCAGCAGTACGGAACCCTGCTCGCGACCCAGCTGTCTCCGGGCCAGTCCTCTGAGCAGTCTTTGTTCAGCGAGTT
>CAXIWF010001163.1:0-17578 GCA_964036045.1 Eutreptiella sp. 'Long Island Sound 2002' | reverse complement strand
GCACGAATATTTTCAGACAGTTCGATCTCAGTTCCAGTTGTTCCACCACTTCTAATACCCTTGGTCCCGGTCTCTAGATCTGCCCCATTCCCTCCCCCTCCTGCTCCCCCTCCGCCCCCAGATGATAACCGCTGGGTGGCTGCACTTCCCTCTCCAGCAGGCACGCCAGTAGCGGCGGCGGCAATAGCGGAGGCATTGGCAATGTGCGAGTGTTCCTCTAGTGCTCTTGCCACCTGCGCTGCGACGTTGGCCTCGTCTCTCTCATAGGTGAACATCATGGCCAATAGCAGGGCGCCACACAACAGCCAAAACAGTACCACCACGTTGTATGCATTCCTGTCGGGATGTAGTTATGTGTGAAGTTGTTGTGGTGTGCAGTATTGGTAGCAGCAGTGGTGGCATCAAGTAGTAGGGAGAAATTACTGCGGAAGATTGTCGATAAAAGTGACCATTGATAAATAGAGTGAAATCCTAGTATCCCTCCTTATACTGACTGGCGTCAGAGTATAACAAGTCAAGCAAGATAAACGATAACGCTTTCCAGATTTCCCACCAAAAAGTGCACGATTATTACTTATAGAATGAAACAAAACGGCAAACTCCGTCAACAGAGCATCATGAGGTCACTCTTGTACAAGATACATCATTAACTAGAACCAAAGGGTATATATCGGACTTACTGTCGATTTCCCCCGAAAGCCGAGATAAACATGTAGACCAGGAATGGGCCCAGACCCTTGCCCAGATCATCTGTCAAGGCGAACACGGCAAACGCAGAGCCACGCACCTCAGGCGCACACACGTTCTACGAGTACGGAGTGAGGGGAAGAAGGGGGATCATGGGCACAGTCCCCGGCAACGGCAGCAGTAGCAGCAGCAATGCGTTGAGTTTGTGCAGGAATGGGGTGAGGGATGTGATACGGGATAACATGCAGGATAGGAGCATATGGGAGGACACGGCTGTTGCTGAGCAATAATAGGGTTGAGATTACTCAGGAATGGGGCGAGGGATGCAATACGAGATAACATGCAGCATAGGAGCATACGGGAGGACACGGCTGTTGCTGAGCAATAATAGGGTTGAGATTACTCAGGAATGGGGCGAGGGATGCAATACGAGATAACATGCAGCATAGGAGCATACGGGAGGACACGGCTGTTGCTGAGCAATAATAGGGTTGAGATTACTCAGGAATGGGGCGAGGGATGCAATACGAGATAACATGCAGCATAGGAGCATACGGGAGGACACGGCTGTTGCTGACCAAAAATAGAATTGAGATTACTAACCTGTAGAACTGCTCTGACATTCGGCCCGGTAATTGACACCAACAATCCAGCAATTAGCGCCATAAAGTAAAACCCCCCAGGGTTATAATCTGTGGTATTCAGTAGATAGAGCATCGGTAAAATACCCAGAATCGTGGATCCTCCCATCAGAACGCACTGCAGCTTAGGGGATTGGTTGTACAGTCGTTGGCCCCAGCTTCCTCCGTAGAACTGCCCCACCAGCCCCCCCACCCCGAAAATGGTCAGGGTTAGGGTGGCTTGACTGACAGAGAGGCCCCGAGCATCTGAGAAATAATCATTGAGAAAGGTGTAGATCATCCCCCAAGGCACACAACCAGGGATGCCTTGACAGTACGACAGCACTGCCGTGGGTGTGTTGAACAAGATCTTTATATTCTCCCTGTGGCATATAGGGGCAGGATTCATATTACAAGGGCATGAGTAACCAAAGCAGAAATGAATAAGATATGTACTTGCATGTTATGTTTTTTTAAATGCCTAAAATAGGCACATATCGGTGCGAATAGAATGGCATGGCAAAGCGGTTCCAACAATGGCATGGCAAAGCGGTTCCAACAATGGCATGGCAAAGCGGTTCCAACAATGGCATGGCAATGGCATGGCAAAGCGGTTCCAACAATGGCATGGCAATGGCATGGCAAAGCGGTTCCAACAATGGCATGGCAATGGCATGGCAAAGCGGTTCCAACAATGGCATGGCAAAGCGGTTCCAACAATGGCATGGCAAAGCGGTTCCAACAATGGCATGGCAAAGCGGTTCCAACAATGGCATGGCAATGGCATGGCAAAGCGGTTCCAACAATGGCATGGCAATGGCATGGCAAAGCGGTTCCAACAATGGCATGGCAATGGCATGGCAAAGCGGTTCCAACAATGGCATGGCAAAGCGGTTCCAACAATGGCATGGCAAAGCGGTTCCAACAATGGCATGGCAATGGCATGGCAAAGCGGTTCCAACAATGGCATGGCAAAGCGGTTCCAACAATGGCATGGCAATGGCATGGCAAAGCGGTTCCAACAATGGCATGGCAAAGCGGTTCCAACAATGGCATGGCAAAGCGGTTCCAACAATGGCATGGCAAAGCGGTTCCAACAATGGCATGGCAAAGCGGTTCCAACAATGGCATAGCAATGGCATGGCAAAGCGGTTCCAACAATGGCATGGCAAAGCGGTTCCAACAATGGCATGGCAAAGCGGTTCCAACAATGGCATGGCAATGGCATGGCAAAGCGGTTCCAACAATGACATGGCAAAGCGGTTCCAACAATGGCATGGCAAAGCGGTTCCAACAATGGCATGGCAAAGCGGTTCCAACAATGGCATGGCAAAGCGGTTCCAACAATGGCATGGCAATGGCATGGCAAAGCGGTTCCAACAATGGCATGGCAAAGCGGTTCCAACAATGGCATGGCAAAGCGGTTCCAACAATGGCATGGCAAAGCGGTTCCAACAATGGCATGGCAAAGCGGTTCCAACAATGGCATGGCAAAGCGGTTCCAACAATGGCATGGCAATGGCATGGCAAAGCGGTTCCAACAATGGCATGGCAATGGCATGGCAAAGCGGTTCCAACTTCTCACCAGTCAACTGTCTCGGAATATTCCACCGTAGCATGATCGTCTGCTCCGCCTCCAGCCACACCATCAGCAGGATGAACTGACTCGCCTATTCCACGCTTAGCGTACTTGCCAGCTCCAGCTCCTGCACTGCCCTCGCCGTCTGGATGCCTGCTGGTCTTGCTGACTGCGGGGGTCGATTCCTCCGCTTCTGGACAGCTTCCACCACTGCTGGTGCCGCTGTTGATACTACTACCCGTCTCACTGCGAACATCAGCAGGAATATAGCCTGCCCCACTCCCACTTGTACCATTTTTACTGCCCGGCACCACTCCTCCAGTATCACCACCCGTCCTTCCCACTCCCACTGTCGCCGTGATGGGATTATCTTGCTCTTGCTCTTGCTCACAGTCTTGTGTGGTTCCAGTCAGGCTGTTGCGGTGCTGGAAGTCCTTCACCGCGCGCACTGCCTTTTCCTGATCTCCTCTCCGCGGCTCCTCCACTGTGAAGGCTATGAGGGCCGCGCAAAGCATGGCTGGCACCGCTACCATCAGGAACGGCGCTCGCCAGCCGAGGACAGGTCCCACCATCCCAGCAAGCAGCTGCCCTCCTGCCACGCCAGCGCTGAATGCCACGCCAACTAGAGTGGACATGTACACGCGGGCCTCACCGGGGTATAGATCTCCCAGCATGGAAAAGATGATCGGAATGGCGCCTCCTATTGATATCCCAGTGAGAACTCGGCAGGCTAACAATTCCTCGAATGTTTTGACCCAGTACGTACCCATGCATGCACCCTCACCGAAGAACACCACCGCACCGAACAATTTGTTGCGGCTGAATGTGTCCGTCAAGTAGCCCACAATTAGGGCCGCTGGCCCACCCACGATGAAGAAGCCAAACGCGATGTAGCCACCTAACTTTTCATCTTTCTCTTGCTCATCGAATCCGAATGAATCTGCCACCTGCAAAAAAGAACCCAAAGCAGAGAGAACCCGATGAGTTGGCGCCCATATCAGAACACAACAGTTGATAGTTGTTATAAAAGTAATAAAAATAGAACTTTCTTACCGCAGACAGATTGGGAGCTAATAGATTTTGATCAGCGAACAAGAAGAATACCGTCACGCACATAATGGTCGTCGTATACGCCCTCGTTTTCTCGTAAGCTGTCCACTTACGTATATCCCAAAACTCCACCCATTCTGATACAGTCTTTTTTACATCGAAGTTTCTAATCGAGTCGAGCCAGGATGACCTTTCTGCCATAATGGTAGAATTCGTTGTAAGCTTATAGCTTTTTAATCCCACAATTAGATAAGTTGATCTGAGTGTTGTACAAGGCAGCGCACACTCCAGAAAAAGGAGCAAGTGCTGTTTATCCCGGTGCAAGCACGTCAAAGACTCTTTACAAGTACGGGAACGATATCAACTTTTAAAAAATTTACGAGAATAAACCAGAGACAAAGCAGCACAGAGGCCAGGAGAGATAAAAGGCGAAATCATTCCGTGCAAAGAAGGAATAAAATTCCTTTGGATTTTGATTTCTGGATTTCCGAAATCAAGAAATATAGAGTCTGGATTTATTGATTCCCAGATTTTTGGATGCTGGGATGCTGGGATGCTGGGATTCGATAATTTCTACTTGAAGTATGTCTTTTTTGCAAATTACTCATAAAAGGGCAACATATCGTAGTACTTACATGGTAAATCCAAGAATTTTGCGAATGTTGGTATATTGTTACAGCGCATGTGACTTTGGTATGATAGCGAGGAAAGCCTAGATGCTATGGGACGAAGAAAGCAATTACAGCTCCCTGGGCAAGGTCCTGCTCGGAAGCAGACGAAGACGAAACTTAAGTTTTCTGTATTAAATAGAGAAGACCTACGTAAACCATTTAATGATTTAAAGTTTCCCAAGCCATTTCGAAAGATCTCGACTAGTCCTCGAACAGAACTTGACCTCTTTGTAAGTCAATCCAAGCAAAATGGAACACACATTGTGCATCCTACAATCAAATATTCTCAAATTGAGGTCGTCCCACCCAAGGAAGCCGACACTGATATGGACGACATTGCTGCTGTCGCTGGTACTAATGGTATATCTTCTAAGCTAATGGTCGGAGATATCACTGTGACTGGCCCATCAGGAGGTGCATTGACTGAGGTTTCAACGGGAGCAACCAGAGTGGGTATAGCAATCAGACCAGAAATGCAACCCTTTCGTGCTCCATTACTATGAGCTACGAGGAGCGTGAGCTTAGCGCAGTTACTTACGGAATGACCAAGTTTGATGCTTCGTGGAGCGCTTATACAGATATTCTCAGGTACATACTTCCCTTGTATTTGTAAATCCGGTGTAAATGCTTCTCAGCATAAGTACTTTTACTTTAGCATATTTACAATTTGTATAAATAGCCCTTGTTCCTAAAAATCGAGGTAAATTTAACCTTGCCAATCTAGCTCTTATTCGATCACAAGTTATTCTTCATGATTTATAACCGTGTGTACCTGTTCTTTCAATGTCTGTCTGCCCTATCATCTATGGAAATACGCCGTATATCGGCGAACGAATCAACCGGAAACTGATCAAACTAAACAATTTAACAGCGCTTTGTTGCCGCAATGCACCAACTTGAGAGAAGTATACTACTATAACCAAGCTATGAAGATGCAAGCAGCTAAATCAAAGCTCCTCGAAATTCTGTCTACAGAAAAGGCTACCGCCACCGCTGCTGCCACTACTGCTGGTGGTGCTGAGCCTCCTCTGCTGGGCCCCAGCCACGATGGCGATGGAGGAGGTAGTGTGCAGTCTGGTGCTGCTGAGCCTCCTCTGCTGGGCCCCAGCCACGATGGCGATGAAGGAGGTAGTGTGCAGTCTGGTGCTGCTGAGCCTCCTCTGCTGGGCCCCGGCCACGATGGCGATGGAGAAGGTAGTGTGAAGTCTGGTGCTGCTGAGCCTCTTCTGCTGGGCCCCGGCCACGATGGCGATGGAGAAGGTAGTGTGCAGTCTGGTGCTGCTGAGCCTCCTCTGCTGGGCCCCGGCCACGATGGTGATGGAGAATTTATCGGGCTAGGGATGCTCACTAAGAAAGATAGTGATACTACAACCGTTGTAAGTTATCCCAATGATGTTGGTACACTAGATCAGTACGTGGCGTTTCTACGACGTAAACAAGGCATTATTGATAATGGTCAAGGAGCCGTGGCGAATAGCATGTCCATGCCGCACTATCATACTTGGAGAGAGCGCGTTGGTCCCGGCTTGGCCTGGAAAAGTAGTGTGATGATTGCTTTCTCTGGGCACACACTTTTCGCAGTAGGAGGAGAGGCTACTCAGAAGGAGAGGGCGGCCAAGCAACCTGCTGCGCTGCAAATGCTTAGGTGAGCTCTCTGTTGCTTTAAAAAGTTATTTAGTCTGGTGAACCATGTTCCAGTAGTCTGGGAAAATGTGGCATAATAATTCATCGAGCATGGTACTATCACAGCAATATCTCTCTACCCTGCCAGCGATATCTTGAAAGTTCTATCATCAATGTACAATTATATGTTTCAGAAAACATAGCTCCTTGATTTTTTCTTGTGTTCTTTGCTTTGTTTTCTTTGATATGGATGATACTCATTCTGGGAATGATGTGATTGTCATGCCATCACACCTGCGCTCTTTGTGGTTTGCCTTTATTTTTGCCTTTAAAAATTTTGGCTGTTTTCCTACTTGGTGCTTCATTACTTGTGCACCGTATGGTGCTGCAACGCTTTATACGGTGCTGTACCACTCCAAACTGGCTGGTATAATGAGCAGGCAACTCTTGCCTCATTGCTCCACAGATGAGCAGACTCGCAGCGCCGTTAAAGATGCTGTGAGTAGCGACGTTAAAGATGCTGGGAGTGGTGCGGTTGGCACTAAGCGACGGCGCTCTGAGCTGCTGTCCTCATCTAGATCTGCTAACAAACGTTCCTCGTCTGATCCCGTCAACAATACGGAAGTGTGTGCTGATCCTGACACAAGCAGTGCTGGGAATATTGCGAAACGGTCGCATCTATCAACGCAAGATCAAATGCTTAGTTCAGTTAGCCCAGATGCTTCAGCAGAGAAGAAAGATGGCATCGATGGGATTGATGGGGCATCAGACCATACCAATCATGACATCGCGAAGCATGGTAGTAAAGCTGTTCATAATTTCAACCCTGCTGAAGAGGTGAGGAGGTATCTCATCATGATTCGGTATGTTCTTCATTCATCTGGACGCTCATTAAGAAAGACATCCAGACATTTTCTACCCAAATATAGCAGCAAGATCTATAGCGGAAAGCCCCTCGAGGTAGCCTTGGCCCGGCTTAGTGTGGACGGTCGGCAGTTTCATGCTGAGGCTGCAGCCCCTTCCCGCCGTGAAGCTTGGTACAAAGCCTCGTTACTAATTCTGAGGTGAGAAACGGCTTGAAGATAAGTGACCGTGGTGTGGTAGTCTGCCTGTAGAACTAGAGCTGTTGATCGATACTCTACTGGGAGACCATTCTAAAAGAACTACGCTTAGTGTTTGTTATTAGTGGCAGAGTTTTTCGGTTAGCCTTTTCCGATGTACTTTATACGGGTCTTTATATTCTTCTTTCTACCCGATCATCGAACGATCACTGGTATCATATCTGATTTTTTTCTCGTACTCTTTACTTTGCTTTTCCCCTCCTCCCGACACGACCATGCTTCAGGAAATTGCTCCCTGGATGCAGCACAGAGGAACATTTGCGGGCTGCCGTGCAACAAACACATATCGTAGCGCAGTCGGAAGAGTTGTGGGAAAGCGATCCCTCAGCGCCGGGAGAGGAAGCGTGGGAGGCTGATGGAGCTGCGATAATGGCATTACCAGCTGAGTTTGATGATATTTCCAATGCTGCTACTGCTGATGCTCTTTCTGCTGCTACTTCTGGCCCTGGTACTGCTGACGGCGGAAATGTTTTTGCAGCAGGCGATTATGATGGAGATACCGACCTAGCTGGGAATGCTGCTTCTGTAAGCGTTGGAGAAGTGGTTGCGAATGAAAACGAGGAAGAAAATGACATTGATAACGTATCTACAAGAATTGGTGACGATGATGGCGATGGTGATGGTGATGGTGATAGTAACGCTGATTGCGATGATGATGGGGTCGGTGTGAGTAAATTTAAAGCGTGTGGAGCAAATAGTAAAGCAGAAGCGGTGCTGGATATGGAAGCGTTGGCAAAGTTCTGGACGTTCCAGGGGAAGCAGATGGCAAGACTCGTCAAGACTAAAAAGGGCAAAATTGTATTGATGAACTGCCGAGACGAATCAAACTTTTGGCGTCGGTTTTGCTAGGGCGGCAGTTTTTAACGTCTATCTGTGTTCTTTGCCTTGATGCTTATACCCAGCTCTGCGTGCGGAAGTAGCAGATAAATCGCAGAATTTTGGTGAGTGTGTTGGTACAGTATATTGCCGATTAGGCCGCGGAATAATACCGTCGTATATTGTATAATACAAGCATTATGGTAGTAATGCTACCGGTACATCGCCTGTTGATAATATATCTCCACCATTGCCACCACCGGCGCGGCAACTTTGCAACACTTACATTACAATCCTTTTCAAACTCTTCTTCCTGCTGGATAAGGGCCTTGAAATTGGACAGACGACTCAGCAGGTGTAGAATAAGAAGTTCCTTCCTTCAGCATACCGCATGTTATGTTCTATATATGTATAGATTCGTCGTACTATGATAGAAAACTTAGAAATATAGCAAATAATGCTTCACTGGCTTCAACCGGCCGCGCAACATATTAAACAAGTTTTATAAATACCTAGATGGCATTTACAATTATACTATGATATGAGGCGGCCGGCAGTGATTTCCATTCGAGTTGAAGTCGCCATCGTGGCCAAGTGCGTGTTATTAGCTATCTAGTAGCTACGGTGACTATGAAGGAGACTGCCCATGTATTCAAATGTAGGTGTCGTTAATAGATATTGCCAGTCTTAATTTTGTCGGAATTGAGAGAGCAAGGGTCGCCAATCCAGCTTCTAAATTTCATTTAATATCTCTGCTGGTATCTAACTTCAACTTCAATTTCAATTTGAAGTTCCACACCCGATCGATCATCGCTGAACGGCTCAATAACTCTACTTGAAGTACATTAATGCAATGCATTGTGCTTAATAAGATCACAATTACCCGGGTATAATATTCAGAAGTTTTTGAAAGAACCCAGAGAGATACTGAATTGCGATATTTAAACCGTCCAAACTTGGAACATGGTGCTGCATCTTTTTCTTTATCTACTTGCATTTAGCAATCCGAGTCGCGTGATAGGAAACATATATAATGTTCCCAAGTCGGAAATATCAGAAGTTACCATGACCAGCCGTATGGCAGAGGTGAACCGGACTTTCAGCGCTTCTTTAAAAGACGTAGGAGGATCTGGCTACCATACGCTAGTGGTACCCCGGCTTCCCAGCGGTGTAGACGAGCAGTCCATCAGTGTGTCTGGCATCGGTTCCAAAACCTCCTCTGCTATTGCTTTGCTGAGCACAGTTCTGGTTCACCGCTCAGCGACTCGAGAGAATGATGACAAGTATCAGGACTTAGTGCGCACTACGAAGGACTTGATTTCCCACGATGTAACGGCAACTGCGCAGTTGCTCCAGGCCGAGCGTGAGAAACTACAGCAAAGGATGAAGTCACTTAACAAATATGTGGAAGAGCGCATTTCTAAGCCTACAATGGCTTCTGAATCTTCGCCTGGTTCGTCTTCGCCCTCAATGGAGATGACACTGGGAAAAATAAGTGAACTGCTGGATTTCCAGGAGAGTGGCATTTCTGCCATTAACCAACAACTACGCGCTGTCGACAGCATGCTTAACTGCACACAGCACACCCTATCGCTACTTTCCCGAACTTTGAACGACCTTGAGAGTAATGGGCACTATAAGAGCCCTTTGCTAGAGCTTGCGAAGGTGCCGATGGTTAGAGCTGAGCTTATGGGCCCTGCTACCACATCCTCGACCTCTACATCTTCTGCTGTAACAGAGGCAGCAGATATTTTGCAGCAGGTCCACAACAAGCTAAAGCAGTTACCGTTGGAAGACAAGACGTGGCCGCAGCTCAAGATAGATACGGACCTACATGTCAATATCCACGTATCTGATCCCACCTCCACCTCCACATCTTCGTCCATAGAGGCAGAGGGGGAGTTGCAGTTCCACCTCTCGTACATGACCCAGCCGGCCTCCTGGTGGGCGGAATACGATGTTCGTCTAGATAACCTTTTGGCTCCTGCTGAGTCTCCATCTCGCAACTCTGATATTCGCGGCAGCTCAGGTGGAGGCGTAGTTGAGGGTGTAGGTGGAGGCGTAGGTGGAGGTGGAGGTACAGGAGGTGGCCGGTACTCGCTGCGCCTGGCATTTTATGCAAAGGTGGAGCAGCGCACGGGCGAGGACTGGGACCAGGTGCCTCTGCGCCTCTCCACCGCCGAGTCCAGCCGTTCCAACTCATTCTGTCCGCGCCCGCGACAAACGCAGGTGCGCTTCTTCGAGCGTCAGCGCATGCATGAAGCCATGCACATGGCCAAAGGCGCTGCACCCAGAACTGCTGCCATGCACACAGCGGGTCTAACATCACGCGCTCGCTCTGTAGATGGTGAGGCTGATGCTCTTTTCGACGATGATGATCGTGACAACGAAGCAGAGCAGTTCGTGCAGATGGACATGATGGAAGATATGGCGTTTGAAATGAACACTATGGGTGCCGCTGCTTCGTCCACCGGGGATCTTGGGGCCGCCTACATTTTCTCGCCACTCCACCCCGTCTCTGTCCGCAGCAGTGGCAGCAAGGCAAAGACCAAGAATGTCAAACCACGCACTGCCCAGATGATGGCCTCTCCTGGTGGTGCTGGTGGTGTTGGTGGGGTGGCATCCACAGAAACGGCCGAAATCGAATCCCAGACGAGGCTGTACATTGACACCGTTTCCACGACGCCGGTAGTTTTCTCATACGTAGTACCCACCATGGGCCAGACCGCCTATCTCAGAGCCTGGAGTCAATATCTGAGCACCCAAGACTCTGATGCAGCTGCTAAGATTCCGCTGCTTTCCTCAGTGTCTGCTCGCGTGTTCTTGCAAGGCGCCTTCTCTGGAGTCACCACGGTGCCGTCAACCCAGCCGGGGGGTAACCTCCGCCTCAACTTGGGCAATGACAAGAACGTGCAGTTCACCAGCACCTTCGTACTGCCTCGTGAGAGCAGCAAGGAGGAGGACAAGTCCACCTGGTTTGTGCGGGACAAAGTGAAGTACAATATCAAGACCACGGAGTATGCCTTTGCTGCTACCAACACCCACGGCAGTGATCACCTGGTGTTGCTGTCGGAGTACCTGCCGCACGCTTCGGGGGATCAGATCTCGGTGGAGCTGCTGGAGCCTGCCCCGACATCTGTGGTGCATCTGCAGAGGGGTGCTGCAACATCTACTGGGGGTGTGGATGACAGTTCCACGAATGACAAGAAAGAAGGCAAGGGACAGGACGTGTGGAGCGAGGAGGAATTCGTGCAGGCAGTGCTGTCACACCCGCTGCTAACACAGCACCCTTCTCACCCCCAGTATCAAGCCTCCTCTTCCTCCCCCTCATCTACTACCACTGCTGGTGCTACTACTGGTGCTGCTTCTGGTGCTGCGGCTGCTGCGGGAGGAATTACCACGTCTGTGATGCATGTATTTGTGGCAAAGGGCTCCAACAACATAGTGTGGGCGCAGTGGCTGAAGCCGCAGCAGACTGTGCGCTGCGGGCTCAAGTACAGAGTGGTGTGGCCGGATGGAAAGGAGATCCGCGTCAATTGACGGGCAGGCCAGCAGTCAGGGATCGACTCAACAAACCTCCCAGCGTATGTAGATGTCGATGTCGGAGATGGAATCGTGTTCAGCGGCGGTGCTGGGCGAGGCAGTGGGGACGGAGGTGGGGACGGAGGTGGGCACTGGATTCCGTTTCAGAAGCAACTCAACAATCTTCTACGGCGCAGTGACCAGAGTATACCATCACATACATTGGCCATGACCCAAACCACAACTTCTTCCACTACAGCCCCCCCTGCTCCTTTTCCTGCTCCTGTTCCTGCTCCTAATGCTGGCTCTTCGTTGAACGCCTTTCGTGTTGTGGGGCGCGGAATAAACCGTCTTGACCAGCACACATCGCAGCTCGTGTGGGTCGTCTGGCTGCTGGCCTGGGTGATCATGGCACTGCTGCTGACGAAGGCAGTGCCGCGTGTGCGTAGATACCTCCGCAGACAGTGTGGGCCGTCTGGCTGCTGGCCTGGGTGATCGTGGCACTGCTGCTGACGAAGGCAGTGCCGCGTGTGCGTAGATTACCTCCGCAGACAGTGCGGGCCGTCTGGCTGCTGGCCTGGGTGATCTTGCAGCCTAATATCTCTAAGTGCGTTTAAAGCACTTTTCAAACTGAGCACTATAATGTGCTGGCTTCCGCTTTATTGCTTTGCTATGCAAGATTCGCTACAACAAGCACTAACATCCATCCACAATTGAACAGTTTTCCATTCTTGTAAATAATCAAGTATTCCTGTATGATGCTGCTCGTACCAGCTCCATAACATCTGGAGTGAAATTAAGCATCATATCTCAAGTATTATCTTTGCGAGCTCCAAAAGGAAGCATCATATCTCAAGTAATCATATCATAGTCGTTTCTGCATTGCTGTGGAAATTAATTGATTAATTAGTTAGCACTGCTGCCTAATTTCTGTTGTGTTCTAGAATTCCAGAATTTTCCTGAAATTTTTGAACCGTCGCTGAGTTACAGTACTCAGCTACTGTAATTTGTTATCTCATCGTTGGATGTGTACTCCAACGACTCCAACGAGTACTCGGTACTATCTATGTAAGTTTATAATAGTACTGTACGACGTGGGCCTGTCCATTCGTAACTTTCTTAAACCGATGCACGACCCGTTCTAGTTACTACATTATTAGTCAACATGTTTAGGAGAGCTAGTTTAGGACGAGGTGATGCAACCGCCACCCAGGATCAGTTTAGTCGGGCTTCTCCATCTGATATTATTTTCTCACCCGCGCATATACGGGCAAGTATGACGGAGCCAGTGCTTACATTCGGAGTTGATATCGCGGCCTCCTTACTGCTTTTCTTCACATTCCTTTTGCAGAGCCTCTCAACGATGATCACATTTGACTCCGTCATCACACATATCCACAACTTACTTTGCTGGCATTCAGCCAAGTTTATTGGACATCATTTCTTCCGATTTATTACCAGGGATAATGCCGTGCGGTTAGTGCTAGGAAAAACTATAGTCGATTTTATTGTGAACATAGCACTTGCGTATATCTTCTATGGTGTGAGAGCCTCAACATGGCCGTACCTATTCTACGCCCCAATGCTAACTGTGGCTAGTCTACAGCTCACACACAACTACTTGGCGCACCGAATCCAGACCGAGGGAAGCACGTCCTTCGCACCATTGTTTGTGCTCCTTGTGTCTTCACTGGTTATGCTGATAAGTAGTATAATTACGCACTCCGTACACTTCATGGACTGCGTGTTTCTGCTGCGTTACACTATTGACTCGCTCTGCTGCGCCGCAGAGGTTTTATTCTGCCCCAATACAGGCGACAACGGCAACACAGCCAATAACGGTGGTACTAGTCAGGGTACCAACGTTGATGATACTACTGGTTCCGATTCCGGCTCTCCTTTTGAAGACCACGGTGGTGGAGAGAGCGATGGTGACAGTGGCGGACTGCCCTCCTCTCTGGACCACATGCTCCTGCGCTACGGGTCCCATATTCCCCGTCGCGCGTTCTGGTCCTCTCTGAACCTGCTGTACCTACTCGCTCACGGTTCCGCACTGCAGCGCCCGCGCGCATTCTACCTGTTGCTGTTTCTGCACGAGATCGTGGAGCTGAGTATCCCGCTGCGCGCGTTGATCTCACAGGTGGCGCACGTGCAGTACATCAGTCGGCTCTTCAAGCGCCTGAGCGCGGCGGAGGTGCAAGCGCTGGCTGGCGAGCCCTGTTCCATTTGTCTGAACCCGCACAACACCCGCAGTGTGCGGCTTAACTGCGGGCATGTGCTGCACGGGGGCTGTTTGCTGCGTATGATCCAGCAGAGCAACCGACTTGGCCAGCCCTGCAGGTGTCCCTTGTGTAGGGCAGATGTGTATCCATCATCATCACGATCGTCATCATCACAATCGTCACCATCGCCGTCACCCCAACGCCCTGCAGATAGCGGTGCGGATACAGATATCCCTTTCAGAGCACCACCGGGAACGAACCGCAACAATACACTTCCTTCTCCGCAGCTCCACTTGTCACCCTTCGACAGAATCCCCGAGAACCAGGCTGGAGCAGCAACAGAGACAACAACAACAGGGACAGGGGCCCAAATCAGAAGTACCGGCACTCTGGTCTCAGCCACCCAGAACGCCCTTATGCTGGGTTTGCGCGCCGCCACTCGCCTGCTGCCTGCTGACGGGACTATGCCGTCGGCGGGTGCAGGGACATTGGGAACCCAGCCCGAGTGGCGCCCGGGCCTGCGGAGGCGCATTGGTAGGCTGCGTGGGCTAGGTGGTATGGGTGATGGTATCGGAGCTGGTGTTGGCGCTGGTGATGGTGGGGTTATGGTGGGTATTGGAAATGCACCTCGATTGCGAGTTTCTGCAGTGCTGCACTATAGCCACCCGCCCAGGGCATCCACGGGAAGAAGTGCTGGTCGAGGTGGTGGTACAGAGACGGGGACAGGGGTTGGAGCAGCTGGGTTATTCAATCTATCTCCTGTCAATGCTACCACCACTACCACTGATACTAACACTGCCTCGGGCCTGCCTTTGCGCGGGTCTCAACAGGCAGGCACTGCTCCAAGTATGAATGCTGCCGCCGCCGAGGCTATGCTCGCTGATATTGTCAGAGGCTCGAGTCGAACAACCACTGGTGCGGGATCCACAGAGGTGGTGGTAGTGGTAGTGGTAGTGGTAGTGGTAGTGGTGACGGTGGTGGCGGTGGTGGGGTCAGCACGGGTGACAGTGGCGGACCATCAGAGGAGGCGTTGCAGGCATTTTTGAACTCTTCGAGTGGACCAGTAGTGCAGCGCAATGCGGATGGGTCATTTTTGATCAACTTGAGCACACTTCTGCGTCAACACGGCCATGATGATTTTGGCGATTTCACCCCAGCCGTCGATGCGCCGGGAATTGGGCATGATGACGGTGGTGGAGCCGGTGGTGGTGACGATGCTATTGCTGCTGCTAGTGCACATGTCGGAGATACTCGTGACACGGCAATGGATACATCCGAGGAGACTTCGAATAGCAGCAGCAACAATGGCAGTAGTAACAGTGGTAATAGTAACAGTGTTAATAGTGACGGGGTAATAGTAACAGTGTTAATAGTGACGGGGGTAATAGTAACAGTGTTAATAGTGACGGGGGTAATAGTAACAGTGTTAATAGTGACGGGGGTAATAGTAACAGTGTTAATAGTGACGGGGGTAATTATTGTTCTGATTCCAGTTCTATTCCGTGCGTGGGAAGTGCTCAGCGTAAGCGTAAGCGCTCCACACATGCAGACGAGGGAGGAGGGTTTCTGCTAGTTGAGCGACAGGGACAAGATGAGGGAGGGGAGAGGGGTACAGGAAGGGAAGGAGAGGAAGGAGGGGCTCACGAGGAGAGTCACCACCACACCACCCATGACACAGCAGCTTCACCCCCCTCTAGCCAAGGTGCCACCGCCACCATTCGCTCACGCCCCAACGCGTCACGCAAGCGGCGGTTAGTGGACTCGGCCTCCCCTTTAGCCACTTCCCATGCGGAGACCATGGTGTCAGGAGATGGAATCCAGGCAGCTGGCCTAGTAAATGAAGGCTATGCAAATGCAGGCTCATGCACACCCACCAGTGAGAGTGCACCTACCGGCGGTGCGGCTGTGCTTGTGGTTGACGAAGATGGGGCTGCTGCTACTGCTACCGATACTGTTGCTGATGAAATTACTAGTACTGGTACTATGCCTGCCGCTTCAACCATCAACACCGCCACCACCACCTCATAATTACAAAGTAGCGCATCGAAATTGGAGATGGTACGGGCAAAGCAGCAGGCGCCTCCAATAATATAAGGAGTGGCGGAGGCAGCAGCAGCAACGTGAATGACCAAGACTTATATGAGGGCCCAGCACCCTCTGAACCCCCACTCTTTCAGTCGCAATTCTACTATCATAGCCCGCAGCGTAGCTGAGCAGTAAATGTACATATTCCGTTATCATAACTATTTAGTGCATGTGTTGCAACGTTCGTAACGCTGTGCTGGTGCATTCATATTGGTGCGCATTTGCATTCCTAGTTGTGCCACTAGGCGGACAGATAGTGCTTTACTTTTCTCAACAACTTCTAAAACGCGCTGATACCGCTATGCTAACTACGAGTAACAGTCGAATAACTTATTGAGCTTATTTATTTACAATATCCAACCACTGGGCATTATAGCAAGGGCGCAACGGATTCGGATGCTGGTAGGAAATTCCTGCTGGAATGGCGCGTAAAATACTATAACAGACCCAACGAGCTTATTCAAGATATAAGTCATAATAACGAATTGGAAAGCAGTTCACGCCAAAGAAAAATATTATTGGATTTTATATATGCATACAAAAACGCACAATGGATGGGGAGGCTGTTTGCGTGTACGTGACGTGCAAAAGCATGTGATAATCACCAAAAGGTTCCATGTTCTGCTATGATGCACAGCCTTCCCGTTCCCCTTCAGGGCGTTCACCCATCACCTCACATTTATTCCCACTCGCCCCCCCCCCCCCTCCCCGACCTTCCCACTGGAGGAGTGAGTGAAAGAGAGAGTGGGTGAGTGAGAGAGTGAGTGGGTAAGTGTCCAGCTGTGTGCGTGTATGTGTGTGCGTAACACACCCGCATGGGCTCTCAATCTGTTTGCACGGAAATGCCGAGTGCGTGTATGTGTGTGCGTAACACACCAGTATGGGCTCTCAATCCGTTTGCAAGGAAATGTATGCACTGGACCGTGTCGCACAGAGCATATGTTATGTTGGACCTAATTGTGAACTAACCAGTGGTACAGCTGTCATTGTGTCACAGTCGCATATGTGTGTTGAGCTGTGACTGACACGGCTGCCAGCTTTGACACCTGATCGATCATCTATGTCCAAAATTATTGAAAGCAGTAGCTTTTAGCCCGAAGCCACTGTGATAACATCCTTTTCCTGCCGGCAGAGAGGAATAATAATACAATCGCTACAATGAATCATCAACACGCTCCATGCAGCCCATCTTGAAGGCGGTAAGGAGGGAGGGAGGGAGGGAGGGATGGATGGATGGATGGAAGATAGACAGGTAGTCAGTCAGTCGAATCTGCAGCACCAAGGTCTCCCTACTAGGCTTTCCCTCCCACTACTAGACTTTTCAGTAGGCAATGCTGTGCCTGCGGATCTTTCTAGATGCGGGTAACCGGAAGTACAGTCCTGTGCTGTCAAGTCGCACACCCCCTTTATCTACGACGGTCTTCACCTGCCCTGCTCCCTGACCCTGTCCTTGGTCTAGGTCTTGCCCCCTCTCCTCCTCCTCCTCCTCCTCTTCCATGCGGGCACCACCTTCGCTCTCCATCTCACCAGGCTCAGTCGAGGCGGCATGCGTACCAGCACCATGCCCACCACCGAGAGCTGC